>VMDO01019376.1:22278-39943 GCA_007922755.1 Pedetes capensis | reverse complement strand
ACAATAGTGCCAGGCATGGCACAGCATCAAGGAGTGTTTTGTTCTGTTGTACATAGGGTCACTAAGAGTCAGACCCCACTCAATGGCACCTAACAACAACAACATATGTATATATGTGTGTGTGTGTATACACACATATATATGCATTTTATATATATTCTTTTGGCTCTGTTCCTCTAAAGAACCCTAACTAACACACATAAGGTGCCTACACTACCTCTAAGTCTCAAAATCTAGCATGAATAGCATTGCCACGTAGTGGGAAACTCTAGCTCAGAGTGGTCTTACATCACCCAGCTGGCAGGTAGTGGGGTCAATATCTGAATCACATCTGCCTGTCTCCCAAACCCATTTTCTTCCCATTTCCTCTTCGTCATGCACTCTACACTACTCTGCTTCCAGGCTGCACTTCTGTCCACCAATTTGAACACTGGGCACTCAGATGGTTTCACTGTTTAAAAGCAACACCTTAGCCAAGTAATTCACAGTTATAGATTTAAGGCCAGGCTCATGAGCAGAAAGCCAGCCCCAGACAGTGCCTCCCTGGGATGCTGGGTAGAACTTAGCCCTTCTACCACTGGAAAATACAAGGCACGTCTTTCACCTTGAAGGCCTGGGGATGTGCTGGCACAGGAGCTCCCTGGGAGTGATGGGCATATTAGTGAAGTAAATTGCCCTCACACTGCCCACAGTACCCTGGTTTAAATATACAGCAAGGTGAAGGTCAAAGACATAGTTATCTACAAGGGCCATGTATTACCTCCAAGTCTGTCATTAGCTTGGGGATTCCCCAAGTCATGTAAGCTAACCTGAGTTTAACCAACGAAATTTTCTAAGTTCCTGTCCATCATTAAGACTCTATGACATTATAGGTATTTGTTTTTGGGTTTTTTTTTGTTGTTGTTGTTGTTGTTTGTTTGTTTGTTTGTTTTTTGTGGTACTGGGGGTTGAACCCAGGGCCTCTCGCCTGCATGCTTTGAAAGTGCTGGACCACTATGCTGCGCCCCCAGCCCAATTTTTTTTACTTTTTGAGAGAGGGTCTTGCTAAATTATGCAGACTGCCTCTAGTCTCGAACTTGCGATCCTCCTGCTTCTGCCTCCCCAGCTGCTGGGATTACAAGTGTGTGTCACTGCGCCCGGCTGACATTAGGAGTTTTCAATTTCACTTTTAAGTAGGATCTTTAGAAATGGATTTGTATCAAGCCAGGCACGGTGGCGCATGCCTGTAATCCCAGTGGTTCGGGAGGTGGAGGCAGGAGGATCACAAGTTCAAGACCAGAGGGAGTCTGTGTAATTTAGTGAGACCCTGTCTCAAAAAATAAAAATAAATAAAAATAAATGGGCTAGGGGTGCAGCTCAGTGGTCCAGCACTTGCAGGCAGGAGGCCCTGGGTTCAACCCCCAATACCACAAAAAAAAAAAGAAAGAAAGAAAGAAAGAAAGAAAGAAAGAAAGAAAGAAAGAAGAGAAAGAAAATAGATGGATTCATATCAATTATTTTAGTTGATTCCTAAAAATCATACACTCTTCAAAGCTGCTTCACAAAGATGGTAGCAGGCAACCCGCTCAGTGGAATGAATAGCTCTAATTCAGCAATAATGGGGCACCTGCTCTGTGTTATACACAGGGCTAGGTGGCTTACCTGTATTACTGTATTTCATTTAAACTTCATAGCAGCTCTGCAAGTCCAATATTATTATTCAAATTTCATAGTAAGAGTAATTGAAATTCAGAGAATTTAACTTATTTAATTTATGGCAGAATTCAGATTCAAGTCTGGGTTTTACTCCAAGTGGAATATTCTTTCCCACCTACCATAAAACTTTCCTTTTAGATCTGCAAACCCTGGAAACCAGAGCTCTTGTTTGAAGGGTTTAGTTTTTATGACTGACATAAGGTGAGTTGTTGTAGATGGTAAAACCACTATGGCAGGGGTTGGTTCATTAATTAGGAGTAATTTTGCTTCTCAGAGGACATTTGACAATATTTAGAAACATTTTTGGTTGTCACTACTGGGGAGAGGCCACTGGTACCTAATGAATATCTACCAAGGAAGTTGCTTAAACATTCTACAATGCACAGGTAAGTCTTCCACAACAAAAAACATGTCACCTAACATATCAACAATGCCAAGGCTGAGAAACCCTGAACTATGCTATAGACAGACAGGAGATGAGGGATAGTAGGGTTGGGAGTGCATCTGAATTAATACCTACTAAAATTTATTATGGGCTGGGATTTAGCTCAGTTGGTAGAGCGCTGCGCTGCAGTCTCTGAGGTCCCGAGTTCAATTCCCAGCACCACAAAAATGGGAGAAGGGCCTGGAAATCCACTCCCAAGGCAATCCCGAAACAGCCAGCCATTGAAAACCCTATGAGGGTCGCTATGAGTCGGATACCGACTTGACGGCACCTAACAACAACAACAAAATTTATTATGGGCTGAGATTTAGCTCACTTGGTGGAGTGCTGCTCTACAGTCTCTGAGGTCCCAAGTTCGATTCCCAGCACTGCAAAAATGGGAGAAGGATGTGGCAACCCACTCTCAAGGCAATCCCAAAACAATCTGCCACTGAAAACACTATGAGGGTCACTATGAGTCAGACACGACTCGACGGCACCTAACAACAATGACGACAAAATTTACTATGGAGCTAGGGTTTAGCTCAGTTGGTAGAGTGCTGCTCTGCACTCTCTGAGACTCTGGGTTCAATCCCCAGCACCACATAAACAGGAGAAGGACGTGGCAACCCCTCCTGAAATAATTCAGAAATAATCAGCCATTGGAAACCTTATGAGGATTGCTATAAGTTGGACCCGACTTGACAGCACCTAACAACAACAAAATTTACTATAGCATGAGAGTTGTTCTGTCTTCCTTTACTATTGTTTCTTACCCAGAAAAATTAATCTGTATCAAAGCTTAAGAATAATCATATATTACTGGTATTATGAAGCAAAAACAACACAAATCAGCCATTTGACTTCTGAGACCTGAAACCCACGTTCTGTCTGGAGAACAGAAGAGAGTATGGTTCAAAGGTGAAACCTGCCAGGGTATTCTCGACCTGCAGGCTACTGGCTTGAGAGTGAATAATGAGGGGAGATGAGACAGCGAAGACTCCCTGCCAAGAGAGCTGCAAGTCCATGTATAGGGAGGCATGTGCTACAGTCTTCCAAATGCTGATAGTTGGTGTTGTGATCAATAAAATTCAAATTTATTTGAAAACACTACTGAATGCACAAGGTGCTGTGGCACATGCCTGCAACCCCAGTGACTCAGGAGGCTGAGGCAGGAGGATCTCAAGTTCAAGATCAGAAGCAGCCCACGTAATTCAGTGAAACCTTGTCTCAAAAAAAAAAAATGGGGGGCTTGGGTATAGCTCAGTGGTGAAGTTCCCTGGGTTCAGTCCTCTAGTACAAGAAAGAAAGAAAAGCCAGGCGCAGTGGTGCACGCCTGTAATCCCAATGGCTTGGGTGGCAGAGGCAGGAGGACTGCAAGTTCGAGACCAGAGGCAGTCTGGGTAACTTAGCAAGACCCTGTCTCAAAAAGGTAAAAAAAAAAAATGGTCTGGGGGTGTAGCTCAGTGGTCCAGCACTTGCAAAGCATGCAAGTGCGAGGCCCTGGGTTAAACCCCCAGTACCGCAAAAACAAAAAGAAAGAAAGAAAGAAAAGAAAGAAAAGAAAGAAAAGAAAGGAAGGAAGGAAGGAAGGAAGGAAGGAAGGAAGGAAGGAAGGGAAAAGAAGAAAAGAAAAGAAAAGAAAAGAAAAGAAAAGAAAAGGAGAAGAGAAAAGAGTCTAGTCTAGAAAAAGAGAATGAAAGACTAGAAGAGAAAGAAGAAAGAGAAAGAAAGAGAAAGACAAGAAAAGAAAGAAAGAAAACTACAAGACAAGAAAAGAAAACACTACTGAATGTATTGGCATTATTTTCTTTTTTTAATCAACAAATTAAAGAAATAAATTACTACTATGGAGAGTGGAAGGTGTGGGAGAGGGGAACTGACCTAAAAGCCTTTTGTAGAAGAATATAATCAAGACAGAGCCTGAGATTTCACTGGACCCAATAAGGAAACCACTGTCAGCCTTGATAAATCTTTTGCTGCTGCTGTTAGGTGCTATCGAGTCTGGTCTGACTCACAGCGACCTCATGTTCAATACAATAAAACACTCCTTGATACTGTGCCATGCCTGGCACTGTCAGTGCTTCCTTGTTATTTGTGGGGTTTTCAATGGCAGATTGTTTGGGGAGTGGGCTGCCAGGTCTTTCTTTCTAGTCTGTTTTAGTCTAGAAGCTCAACTGAAACCTGCCCATCATGGGTGGCTCTGCAGGTCTGAAATATCAGTAGCAAAGCTTTCAGCATCACAGCAACATGCAAGCCCCCATAGCACGACAAGTTGACAGGCATGTGGGGATGAGGGATCTTTAGTAGGGTCAATGCCATGGAAGATAGTGTAGAGTAGATTTTAGGTGGTAGAGAAATTTCCCAGATTAATTGACATCTAGTTGTAATTTGGTGTGACAATCTGGTCTGGGCATTCTCAATGGCTGACCTTTCGGATTCTCAAGAGGAATCCAAGCCCCAATCAGCAGGCTCAGCCCTTGATCTCAGTCAACACGTGTAACTTCCTTACCCTGTGGAGAAATGACTTTCCCATCAGTGTCCTGGCAGAAGCCCTCATTTCCTGCCTCCTAACTTTATGAAGCAGGCAGTGTAATTGAGCATAGACAAAAAGAAAGGAACTAGACTTGGAAATAATACACGCATGCAAACTTTAGAGTAAAACTCATCTGGTGGTTTCATAGAACACCTGAAACTTCCTAACCCCGTGTAGAATGTTTATAAAAATCCTTGATCATCACATGCCAAGCAAGGAAGTGGCTTGGAAACTCACCACTAGCCAGTGCACAGCACTGTGACATCCACAGCACTGTTCCAAGAGGGTGTTGGCCTAGATCCCCGTGTGAGAACACACACGTGCTTCTCATCACCTTTGGGACCCTGGGGGACAGTGGAAAACTTCAGTCCGAAGTCAACTAGACCTGGATCAAACCCCAGCTCTGCCTCTGACTTGTGACCTTCTCTCCAACCTGCTTCTCTGCTCTAAGCCTCAGCTTTTCTCTCCCGGAAGAGCTATCCATAGGATTTTTGTGAAGGTAAAAAGAGAGTCTGTATTTAAATCAGTGTCTTCAAGTCCCATAGCACTCAGAAGCCATTCTATGAATGAATACAGGGCAATATGGCCAGCACTCACCCAGCCCGCAGGGAGAGTGAAGTCCAGCACCCCCAGGGAGTGGGAAGTCAGTTGCCCCCAAAGCTGTGAGCACACAGCGAGGTTTGCCACAAGGCAGGACCAGAGCTTCTCAATCTCCACAGTATTGGCACTTGCGGATGAATAATTCTTTGCAGTGGGGCTGCCCTCTGCCATGTAGGGTGTTAGCAGCATCCTGACTTCCACCCACAGATCCAACAGTACCCCCAACCCAACTCACAACAGCCACAAATGTCTCCAGACATGATTAGCACGTGTCCTATGCAGGGCAACATTGCATCACCACTTTCCCTTCGAGAGCCATGGCAGTACAGGTGACATTGCAGAGGGAAGACCATGGCATAAAGGACCAAACAAGCAGGCGTCACAAGGTCTTCCCTGTCCTGAGCCTCCAGATGCCCCCACCCATCTCTTCTCCATTTTTCCTCTTTGAAAGGCACCCCATCTCACTCCTCTTGAGTCTATTTCATTCTGTAGAGCAACTTGATTCTTTCTTAACCTCAGCCTACTCTTACCCAGCTAAACCCATATTTTATGACCACCAGCCCGTACCACAGAGCATTAGAACAAAACAAAACAAAACAAAACAAAAAAGGCTCCTTTTCTCCTTAACAGAATTCTGGCACAGTTGGGAGCAGCAGATTGAGTCAATCTCCAGTTTAAAAACAGAACCTCTTACCACCAGCAACAAATGTGAATCCCCTAGACCATGGCTGGCCCATAGGAGACGCTAGATATGTGATGATTGTTAACACTGTGACAGTGTTAACACAGTGAATGTTGTCACTGTCTCTAACAGCAGTAATGCATGTCCTGTAGCTTTCTCAGGGTCCAACTGGATACACTCAGAAGAGGAACTGAGTTCCTCCAGACTCTAAAATTAGACTGAGAGTTAGTTAAGAGCCGACCTTCCCCTTCTACCCGTGTGTCACGGAGAATCCCCGAGAAGGATTGCTATGGTTATTGTTGCTGTTGTTGTTAGGTGCCATGGTGGCAGACCTGACTCATAGCGACCTTGGGTACAATAGAATGAAACACTCCCCAACACTGTGTCATGCACAAGATCTTTTTGGGTTTGAGTCCATTGTTGTAGCCACTGTGTTTCTTCTCAATTTGAGTGGTGCCATATCTGCAAATGGAGGTCCCAGGGGCTTTACCCCATCCCTGTCATTAAGGTCAACTCTACTTTGAGGAGACAACTCTTCCCCAGTTGCTTCTTGAATGCCTTCCAGTCCGAGGGCCTCATTTTCTGGCACTATATTTGACAGTGCTTCTCTGCTACTCATAGGGTTTTCAATGGCTAATTGTTTCGAGAGTGGGCTGCCTGGTCCTTCTCCCTAGTCTGCCTTAGTCTAGAAGCTCAGCTTAAACCTGTGCCCTACATGTCTGTTGGGGTGTCATGCTATGGGGGCTTGAGTATTACTGTGATGCAGAAAGCTATGCCACCAGTATTTCAGATACCAGCAGGGCCACCCAGAGAAGGATAGCTTCCAATAATAAAAATACCTTCTGCCTATAAAAGAAAGTCACATACCCAGTAACTCCTGTGCAGAATCTGTGTGTGTGTGTGTGTGTGTGTGTGTGCATGTGTGTGTGAAGACAGGGAGCCAGGAACTGGAGTACAGGGAGGTTAGATCAGGGGTTAGATCAAATATGCCAGCACTTAAACAAGGAAGGTGTTTAACACCCATCACACTTCCAAAGAAGGACTGCTCCCCTGTCTTGTCGAAGTCTGGCGAAGTCAGCCAAGCGCAGACTGCTGATGCTGTGGCTGCGTTCTAAGGCCTCATTGTCCTTGCCTCATAATTTCCACCTTCACAGGCTTAAGTGTCTCCTTTTGCCAATAACATCTTCCCTGACGCTTATGTCCTTTTCCACCTGACTTCTATTGATTGCTTCCTCCCAGTCCTTATGTTGAAAAAGCCACAATAGCTGTGTCTCCATCCTGGCCAGCAGCCTCTCTATCGGTCACATCTAAGCATAGGCTGCATGCACCAAGGGTCAACCCTGGGCCAGAGTTTCCACATGAAGACCTCTGATTCACACCTGCCTTGTCACAGATCATGAAATGTCAGGCCTGGGAAGAAGCAAAGGAACCACTGAATTCTACAGACTCATTTAAAGGCTAGGAAAGAAGGAACTGGCCCACACCATCTAGAGAGTTAGTCAGGGTGAGGCCTTTGACTCTGGTGGGGGGTGGTGGTTAGTCCTGACCCACAGTAGAACCGTTTCTTCTAGTCTTCATTTGTAAGCGAAGTCCCTTCCTTCCTCGGAGCTAATCCTATCCACGGATGCCACAGTCCACGCAGCCTTCTTGAGCGCTAACTTGGTTGGCTATTTTAAGGGCCCCAAATGGTATTTAGGAACTTGATCTTTAGGACCTTGACTATGCTGGGAGTCAACCCAACAGGTCACCAATTCCTAGCAAGGCCCCTTTAGCCAACATAGTCGCCAGAGCCAAGGCGCTTGTGTCAGATACAGAGGTGCTCTTGGCTAAATGCTGGGGTACCTTTCTCGTCTTCCACTAAAGACACATTTCCGAATAACTGTGCATATTCTATTATTATACACTGTATATGCTCTGGATCCAAAGCTCCCTTAGCGAATTTGCACTGAAGGGTCACTATGGCGGCTGCTCTGGTAGTGGAGAAATTCCCAAGCCAGCGGAAGTAGAGTTTTATTTTCATTTTTTCCTTTTTTTAAATGAAATCACATTTTCTCATTTACTCCTGTTATAATTCCTGTGAAGCATTAATACCTCTTCATTCCTGATTGGCCCTAATTGGTGATGGCTTTTAACACTTTGGCTTTAGGGTTTTCTACTCTCTTTCCCTAAATAAGCAGCTTGTGATCCATCAGAATGCATTTAAATATCAGAAGAAAGGAGGCTGCTGGGGGGAGGCCATTGTTAAGTGACTTATATTTCAATGTAACACTGGGCAGATCTCTGGGCAAACCAAAGGCTTGTTATGTTATAAAAATAAGTGCCTTTGAATTGGCCAGCATGACTTCTGTTCTTTCTCTGTCAAAATTTCTTGGGGGGGCCCTGTAGAATACTGGGAACAGCCCACAGAGTTCATTCAGTGATCAAGGTCTGATGCACTACTTTTCATCAGCTTTGTCTTTTGGAGAAAATTGCTTAATACCTCCATACTTCACTATCCACACCTATAAAATGGCTGCAGCTGTAGCCCTGTGGCATCTGACCCCGTCAGCTCTCGGAAGCTAAGCAGGGTGGGGCCTGGTTAGTCCTTGGATGGGAGGCCACCTGGGAACACCAGGTGCTATAGGCTTGGGAGAAGGACCTGGCAACCCACTCCCAAAAATCAATCCTCCATTGAAAACCCTATGAACAGCAGAGAAGCACTGACAATAGTGTTTCACCTGTTGTATGCAGGGTTGCTATGAGTCAGATACCGACTTGACGGCACCTAACAACAACCACCTATAAAACGGAATTGCCATGACAACTAAATGACCACACAGTCCCCCTCCCTGTTTGCCTCTTGCCTTTTCTCTCTCAGGGACAACTTGCCAGGCGAGTGGACCCAGAGGCAACCAGCTCAAGGACAGATTCTTCTAGACCAACAACTGCCCTGCCCTGGTTAAAGCTTCCTGGCCCCACCCTGTGAACCCTCACAGGCCTTCAGTCACCTCCGCCTCTGCCGTGTCTCTCTGTCCCTCTGAGTCTTGTGCCCCTGCTGTTGCATCAGGGCCAACCCATTGCTACGCCCCAGACGTAAGCAGCAGCGGTCTATCCCCAGCTTTTGTCTGTAGTTCCATCACTGAGAGCACCTTCCCTGTTCTGCCATCTGGCAAACCCTTTGGATGTTTTCAGAAAAGATTCAACACAGGCATCGCCTCTCCTACAGGCAACCTGCCCTAACTAACACTCCTTCATGGCAGAGCTGGTCCCTTTCCCCAGGCCATAGCAACGGGGTCCAAACACTGGCTCTCTCAGCTTCCACAGAGCATCTTTAAGACACAGCTTTCTCTTCAGTTAGCGGGTGAGAGCCTCATGGAGAAGGAGGCAGACTTAGCGGGTGTGTGTCCTCAGCCCAAGGAGAGGAGTGCTCAGGAAGAGTTTGTTGAACTGGACCTGGTGGCACATGTCTGCCCTCCCCACACTTGGAGGGCAAGGGCAGTAGAATTGTGACTTTGCAGCCAGCCTGGGCTACCTAATGAGACACGATCTCGCAAAAAGAAATAAACAAAATTTTGTTGAGTAAGGGAATGAATGATTGGTGTTACGCTGAATCTGGTGATTAGTGGAGTATAATGGGCTGGATGGCACAGCCCCCAAAAATTCACGTGCACCGAGAACCTGTGAATGTGATCTTTTTTGGAAACACGATCTTTACAGATATGACTAAGTTAAGATGAGGTCATAGGGATTGGGGTGGACCCTAATCCAGTGATGGGTATCCCTATAAGAAGAGGGAATTCTGGCCGGGTAAGGTGGCACACATTTGTAAACTCAGAGACTCGGCTTGCAGAGGTAGAAGGATTGTGAGTTATAAGCCAGAGGCAGCCTGTGTAACTTACTGAGACCCAGTCTCAAGACAAAAAATAAAAAGTGGGCTGGGAGTGTAGCTCAGTGGTAGAGTGCTTGCAAAGTATGTGTGAGGCACTTGGTACAACCCCCCAGTACTCCTCAAAAAGGAAGAAGAAGAAGGAGAGGAGGAGGAGGAGGAGCAGGAAGAGGAGATGGAAAAAGAGGAGGAGGAGGAAGAGGAGGAGGAGGAGGAGGAGGAGGAACGAAGTAACCTTGAACAGACATATGCAGAGGGAAGCCGGCCACGTGAACACAGAGGCAGAGACGGGTCTTAGGTTATCACAAGCCAAGGATGCTACGCATTGCTGGCACCCCCAGCAGGCAGCAGAGGGCAAGGAAGACGCTTCCCCAAAGACTTCAGGGGGACCCTGGCCCTTGCAGCCCCCCTCATTTCAGATCTTTATCCTACAAAGGTGTGAGAAGAAGAGCCTGCTGTTTCAGTAGCCCTAGGAAACTCTTACACAGGCTAAGGTGTGCTGCTGGGCTGGTGAAGCAGTGTTGTTGTTGCTAGGTGCCATCGAGTCTGTCTGACTCATGGCGATCCTCATAAGCTTTTCAAGAGCTGGTTGTTTGGGGATTTCTTCAGGAGTGGACTGCCACATCCTTCTCCTGTTTTTGCAATGCTGGGGATCAAACCTGGGTCCTCAGGAAGTGCGGAGCTTGGCTCTACCCACTGAGCTAAACCTCAGCCCTGGTGAAGCAGTGAGGGGATGGTAACCTCCAACACAGTCTCTTTTGACTGAATGAATTCCTGACCACATCTCTTTAGCTTCCTCCTCCCTCTCTCCCAATTGTTTCCCAACTTCTTCTTCTTTAATAACTCACACACCTTTCCACACCCACACGCCACTCACACCTTCCTAATCTCTCCTTCCTACTGGGTCTTTCATCACTTATTTATAGAGCACAAGCATGTACTGGGACTTCACCAAGGCCACACAAACATAAACACGTTGGCTTCCCCTGAGGGAGCTCCTAAGTCAGGAAGAACACCACTTCGTGGACTTTTCACAGCCGCCTCAAGAGGGGTTTCTAATGATCCCCATTTTAATTTGGGTTGATCTAATTCCCTCCAGTCACACACATAGTAGAAAGCAAGGCTGGCATCCAAATGCCAGTCTAACGTCTAATGGGCCGCTCTGCACTGTGGCACTTGGCGTGGACTTTCCAACCAGCCCAGGAGGGAAAGAGCCGGTGAGGAGGTGGAAAGTTCCAGAATAACTCTCCTATCTGAAGGCCTGCTTTCTCAGTCAATGCCTGGGAGACTGTGGAGCCGTCAGGTCACATCTGCCTGGTTCAAATTCTGGCTTCCCCAGGCAATGTTGGCCATGCTCCTTCACTTTCTGGTACCTTATGTTCCCCATCTGGACAACAGACCCCTCCTGGGGATGTGGCGAGGATCACCTGAGTGATTACGTGGGAAGTTCTTATTACAGAAAATAGTGAGGACCCAGCCCACGTTAGGTCTGTTACTCTGCACACGAGTTCTGTATCATCATCCTTTTTCATTTTCTCATGTCTAGCTCCACTCCCCCATCTCAATCCCCAGTACCTCATGTGCTCCCCCCCAGAGAACACACACCCTGTTGAATACCAGATGAACACGCAGCTCCAGACAGATGTATAGGTTTGAACTCTGGGACTATGTATTGCCTATATAAAATTGTTTCCAACCCACAAAACTGAGACATTCACAGTTTGATCTAATAGATGCCAACTGTCTATCCTTAAAATGAAGGGACATAAACAAAGGTGTGGTACCAGCCTTTTGGAAGACAAACTTTAAAGTAATTTTAAAGTAATTTAAATCCTACTGGAAAGAGCAATGGCAGTGGATGCCTTCTGAAGAGTCCCTGACAAGGATGGAGTGGGAGCTCAGGAATTGGAGTAGCTTGGGAGGAAATGGGCCCCAGAACCCAGCTCTGTGATGTGAGGCAGGAGTCAGCGTGGTGGGCGGAGTCCTCCCTGCACCTCTGTGTGCGGGCAGAGTGTCAGATGGGATCTAGTTCAGAATGCAGGAGTTAGTACTCCGGCTTCTGAAGAGTGAGGAGGAGGATTGCTCGAAAATCAAGAGACAGAGAACAAGAGGCTCTCTTTGCAGAACGTCTAAGCTGTCCTCTCCAGCTCTCTTAGGAGGGACCTTCAGACTGACTTAGGGCAGGTGGGCTGGGCTCCCTTCTCTGGCTCCTAATTCAGCTCCTTTGAAGGCTTGCTCAGATCAGCTCTTTCTCCCAGAAAACCCCGCCTGTCTGCCTCCCCTGTGTTAGCACCTCATTAGCACCCTGCCAGCAAGGAAATCTATTTAAACAGCTCTTGCTGACACAGCAAGCCTTCCTGCTTCCACTGAGGATTCTCTTTCCACCCTCCTCTGATGGCACTGCTGGGCATGAGGACCTGCCCAGTCCACTTCTGAGATGCCGAGGCTGTGACCCTGGTCTGCCCAAGCCTTGCCCGTCTATCACTTGTATCTGCCAGCACTTGGGGAAGCAGGCGGGAGCCTCTCCCGGGATCAGGCTGCATGTGATCCTGGCAACTCCAGTCTCCTTCTTGGCTCTGGCTTTCCGTGTGGGTGCAGAAGGACCACCTCCTCCTCAGAGTGCTACTAAGAAACTCCAATGATGCCCACCCCATCAGCAAAAGCCACTGTCCCCACTTTACGTAGCTGCCTTTGTAGAGGTGGCTAAAATACAGTGAATATTGTCATCCTGTTGTTGTTGTTAGGTGCCGTTGAGTCGGATACTGACTTATAGTGACCCTACATACAATAGGCAAAACAGTATTGTCAGTGCTTCTCTGCTGTTCATAGGGTTTTTAATGGCAGATTGATTGTTGGGTCTGTCTCCTGAGCCTATAGCACCTGGTATTCCCAGGCTGTCTCCCATCCAAGTACTACCCAAGCCCAACCCTACTTAGCTTCCAAGATCTGACAGGATCGGATGCCACAGGGTTACGGCTGCAGGCATAATATTGTCATAGAGGCATTGTTATCCATTGACTCTTTGATTTTCTTTGGTGGATTCATCCAAATGTCTTCAAAAAATATATATTAAACTCAAACCACATAAAAGAGTTGTTAGGTGCCATCAAGTGTGTCTGACTTATAAAGACCCTCCTAGAGTTTTCAATGGCTGATTGTTTCAGGATTGCCTTGGGAGTGGATTGCCACAGCCTGCTCCAATTTTTGCAGTGCTAGGAATCAAATTCAGGATGTCTGAGACTGCAGAGCGGTGCTCTACCAACTGAGTTAAAGCCCAGAATTGATGCTTTTGAACTATGGTGCTGGAGACAATTATTGAATATACCATGGACTGCCAAAAGAACCAACAGATCTGTTCTAGAAGAAGTGCAGAAGGAGACAAGAGGGCTCCTTGGAAGCAAGGACAGCTAGACTGAATCTTACATATTTGGGACATGTAGTCTGGAGAGACCCATCCCTGGAGAAAGATATCATGTTTGGGAGAGTGGCAGGTCGAGGAAAAAAAAAAAGGAAAACCCTCCACCAGAGGGATTGACACAGAATCTGCAACAATGGGCTTAAACATAAATAAGATCATGTGCCTGGCACAGTATTGGCGACTGTTTCGATCTGCTGTACATAGGGTTGCTATGAGTCGGACTCGACTCGATGGCACCTAACAATGACAACAACACAGGGGAGATGATATTGGCCCTGCTCTGGTCTGTTTGTTCTGTCACTGGAAGGACAGGGCAGTAGGGTTGAATGGGAATGGACAAGCACTCGTCCAGATGGGGAGTCTTGGTAAGGATGAGTCTTGGAGGCCCTGGCTATGTTAGAGAAGGAAGCCCTGTAGTCATAGCACAATTAGAAACTTCGGCCTATACACATATCTCCTAGGGTTTGACACAAGGAAAAATATGCAGCTCAGTGTGCTGTGCTTACTGACATATTTCCAGTATCTGGTGCTGTTTGAAATCCCTTAGCAAGGTTGGAGTTTGGACCAGGTGGGAGACTTTTGCAACCCAGCCAGCTGTCGCCCACTCCTTCCATGGGAAATGCCAGGCACAGGCCACCACAATTTGTATCACATGATACTTCCTCTGACACAGCTGACCTTAGTACGGTGAGCACCAAATAAGGGTGGTCCTTCCATAGACTTGGCATGAAAAGACAAGCCGAGACCCCTGGAATTCTCCGTGTCCACCTGGGCCCCACGGAAACACGGAGCACACGGCCGCAGAAAGCAAGCTGCAAGGAAATTGGGAAATACTCCTGGATACAGGTGGGCCCAATTCATGGCGTCCAGGATGGGGAGCAGGCCAAGCAGGCTGCAGGGAGAAGGGGGCAGCTGCACAGAGAGGAGCCACAAGAGCAGAGAAGACAGAAGAGGGGGAGAGGGAAGAGAAGAGATACCTTGCAGGTGCCCCATGGGAGAGGAGGCAGAAGAACGAGGAAGAAGAAGGACGAGGAGGAGGACAGAGAACTTAGAGCTGCTTCCGTCTGCGATGATTCCTCAGTTCCCACTCACATGACCTTTGACAAGAGACCCCCTTCCCTGAGCGTAAACATCCTCTGTTCCTTTCACCCAGAGGCACCTGCTAAAACCGACTGCTGGAGGATGAGCATGGTGTTTCTCAACATCCATGTGTACCTGGGGTCTTGCAGGAAGTAGTCAGAAACCCACAGGGCGGGCTGTGTGTCAGGAGGCAGAGCTTTTCAGACAGCAGGAAGGGGATGCATGCCTAATGTCCACCTTCCACAGTACCCTCCATGGGGCCTGGGGCCACACCTGTATGTAACCCAACACATAAATCCTCCTGCAGGGAGACATGAATATTCACGCGGAACGGATAACCTTGCTGCGGATAAGGGCAAGTTTTGCAGCCAGATGAGTTCAGATCGGGTCAGGTTTGGCTGCCAATTAAGTTACGAAAAAGTTTCCATTTTCTGAGCTCTTTCGATTTCGGAATTGCAGATGAGGTCTCGTGGGCTTGTCCTACTTGCCAGGAAACTATCGAAATTGCTGTCTGTGGCTTTTTTAAAAAACAAAACCAAGGAAGCCCCTTGTTGGTGCTTGCTTGGGCCCTGGAGTTGATGCCCATACAGGAGGCAGTGGAGGGCCTTGGGGTGTTGCCAGTGCCCCTGTGGCAGCACGGTCCTGGCTGGGAGAGCTCTGGGCTCTGACTACTGGCTTCCCTGCCATGCGCACCCATCTGCCCTAACCTTCCCGCAGAGCAACGATGCCATTCACAAGGCTCAGCAAATCCACCCCCTGGGAGCCGGCCAGAGTCAAAGGCCTGTGCCAAGGGAGCTCATTAGTCTGCCTCCTTGAGAACCTGGGCCTTCCTGGAGCTGCCTCACCCTCCGCGGTGCCCAAGGCAATCGCTTTATTATGTTTACTCACTTGTTTGCATTTCCTAAGGAGTAAGGGTCTCATCCTCTGCAGCCACAGCACCCTCGCATCTGATCCCGTCTAATCTCGAAGCTAAGTAGGGTCAGCCCGGTTAGCTCTTGGATGGGAGATCACCTGGGAATACCAGGTGCTGCAGGGTAGGGAGAAGAACCTGGAAACCCACTCCTGAAACAATCCCCCACTGAAAACCCTGTGAATAGCAGAAAAGTGCTGACAATAGTGCCGGGTATGGCACAGTTCTGGGGAGTGTTTTGTCTGCTCTACACAGGGTCATTGTGAGGTGGACCCGACTGGACAGCACCTAACAATAACAACAGCAAAGGGTCTTAGCAGGCATGCAGCCCTTCCCCA
This sequence comes from Pedetes capensis, assembly GCA_007922755.1. NCBI lineage: Eukaryota > Metazoa > Chordata > Mammalia > Rodentia > Pedetidae > Pedetes > Pedetes capensis. The sequence continues at coordinate 24,395 of VMDO01019376.1, read as the reverse complement.
GCTGGCTATGTGGTCCCAGACCGCAGGAGAGAACTGAGACCCTTCTACTTGGTTCTGATGGACAAGGGGCATGCTTGGGCCAGTGACCTCTAAGGATTCACCCCAACTTTAGCAAGCACCTCTGAGCATGAGGCCCTGGTCTAGATGGTTCAGAGAGCACAGACAATAAGACACCATTGCTGTCCCAAGGTGGGGGCAGGGAAGCAACAGCACTCTGCGGCTCGCTGAGTGCTCGGTGATACGTGTGCATTGGCTCACGTGCCACTCACAACACTCAGGGAACTTTAGGGGGCTCATGGTGCTGCCCAGGGGGACCTGGCAATGGAAAGTCTCCTTCTAGGATAGCAGACCTGTGGAGCTGGAAGCACAACCTCAAAACCAGGAGCCTCACTGAGCCCAGGTAGGATTGCCTCAGTACTTCCTCCCATTTAAAATGTCCTCACAGCCAAAACGTGCAGCCATAAAACCCCAGATGAGAACAGGGAAAAGCTTCTTGAACCAGGCGTGGTGGTGCCCACCTGGAATCCCAGTACTCAGGAGGCAGAGGCAGGAGGACCATGAGTTCCAAGTCAGCCTGGGCTACACAGCAATACCCTTTCTCAAAAACAAAACAACACTAATAACTCCAAAGAATAGTAATAATACAAATGCACTAGATTATTCATGTAATACTACTGACAATGTAAAAACATAGATCACTACAGAAAAAAGTTCGGACCTAAATCATAATTGGAATGCAAGGATATATAGAAAAATAATCCCACAAAAAGACATCCAATGTAGAAGAGAGGCCTTTGGTGAGGGGGTGGAAGAAGGGGGAGGAGGTGCACAAGAAGGTAAGGGGGATCTTATCTGTGCCATGTACAATGAAACACATATATGGAAATGTCACAATGAAATGCATGTCAGAATGAAACACATTAAGTTGTACATTAAAAATTTCCAATAAAAAAATGACAAACAAAGCTCCTTCCCACTGATCTTGGCAGAGATATTTTTTAGATGGGACACCAAAAGCATAGACAACAAAAATAAATAAATAAACAAACAAACAAGAAGGGCTATATCAAATTAAAAAGCTTCTGCACTACAAAGGAGCAATTACCAAAACAGAAAGGCTGCCAGTGGATTGGGAGAACATACTTGTGAACTGTAAATCTGATCAGGGGTTAATATCCAAAATATGTAAGGAATTCACATAACTCAATAAGTACTATTAATAAACCTATTTCAAAATTGGACTGAGATGTATCTCAGTGATACAGCATTTGCCTAGTATGCGTGAGGCTTTGGGATCAATCTCTAACACGAAAAAAAAAAAAAAAAAAGACAAAAGCAAAGGCAAAGGACCTGAAAGACCTGAATAGACATTTCACCAAAGAAGACATGCAAATGGCCAATAGGTATATAAAAAGGTGTTCAGTGTCACAGCTCATCAGGGAAATACAAATCAAAACCGCAACTACATATTACCTCCTACCTGTTACGATGTGTACAACAAGTTGGAGAGGTGTGGAGAAAAAGCAAGCTTTGTATACTGTTGGTGGAAATATAAATTAGTGCAATATGGAATGTCCTAAAGAAATAAAAAATAAAACTACTATTCTTCTGAGTATGTACCCAAGGAAAATAGAATCACCACCTTGTCAACATATCTGGACTCCTGTGTTCATTGCCACAGTAATCATAGTAGCCAAGATATGGAAACAACCAAAGCATTCCTCAACAGATGACTAGATAAACATATTGTGGTGCAAAACCTTGAAAAAAGTTCTTCATGTTTGCAACAATATGGATGAACTTAAAGCCAGACACAGAAAGAAAAATACTTTATGGCCTCATTTATGCATACAATATTTAAAAAATCAGATAGAAAGCCATGTTTAAGAATAAGGAGGGAGCCAGGCACAGTGGCACACACCTGTAATCCCAGTGGCTTGGGAGGTGGAGGCGGGAGGATCGCAAGTTCGAGACCAGAGGCAGTCTGTGAAACTTAGCGAGACCCTGTCTCAAAAAGTAAAAAAAAAAAAAAAAAATGGGCTGGGGGTGCAGCTCAGTGGTTCAGCACTTGCAAAGCATGCAGGCGCGAGGCCCTGGGTTCAACCCCCAGTATTGCC
>VMDO01019376.1:0-22178 GCA_007922755.1 Pedetes capensis | reverse complement strand
AGAGAAATGTAACCATGTGAGATGGGGGATCTGTTGGAGTAATCATTTCACTGTGCTAATCAAAGCATCATGTTGTATGGCCTCAATATATGCAATTTAAAAATAAATAAAAATAAGCAAATGAAATGTCACCACACCTACATTTCATACAGGCATCTCCTGAACTTACTAGGTAGTCAGGACAAGCATTGCTATTTTATATATTGTACTATAAGATAATAATATATAGTATATGTACTAATAATATATGGCAACTTGTGAAATTAAATATATTATAAAATACTATATATTTTATGTAATAGAAAATGGAAGCATCAAGTAAATAAGATAATTAGCCAGGGTCAATAGTATTTCCAATTCAGCAATCTGAGTGGACGTGCCTGAGACCAGAATCAGAATCCTTCCAATGACTTAGTTTTTCAGGCCGTGGGGTGTGTGTGTGTGTGTGTGTGTGTGTGTGTGTGTGTGTGTGTGTTGGATGAGGCTGGGGGCAGAATGGGAGGATGCATGAACTCTGGTTGGAAATCAGATTATGACCGATCGGCACGAGACTGTAAAGTCAAGAGATTTAACTAAATAAGCTGTTTTTATTTCAGTAAACCTTCCCTGACCCTCTTCTGTGCCCAGTTGTCAGAAACACAATTATTATTACCACCCTGACTCTCTTATCAAGGACCTTGCAGTAGAGCAAGTGGGAAGACTTGTACCCAAGTCCCTACAGAATGGACTATAGTGTGATCTTGTCCTATATCAGCCCCTAGGACTGCATGAAGTCACGAGAAAACTTAGTACAAACCCAGCACGGAGGGAAGGTGCTCAGGAAGGCTTGGGGAAATGAATGAATGAATGAATGGATGGACAAAAATTGGATTCATTCCTCTCATGGTTAAGCCCCACAAGTTGCCAAACTTCTGAGTTCATCTCCATCCCCCCACAGCTGGTGACTTTTGAGCTCTACTCAGAGAGCAGCACTGCCCTGGGCCTTAGTTCCAACCTGACCCCAGTCAGATAGGAAGGATCTGAAGAGTTCCAAGGCAGCCTGTCCTGATGACGAGAGCTCCGTCTTTCCTGAACACTCCCACTTCATCTCTTATAGCTCAGGTGTGGACATTTCATTTCTGCCCTTCTCGCACTGCCAGAGCCGGGGGCTGGGGCTGCTCCCTGCAACTCTATCCACTTCCCAGCCTTCACCACCTCATGAGGCTTTCAGGAAGCTTCTGGAAGAACCATGGGGTGTGGGGGGATAGGCATGATCTATCAAACCTATGGGCAAGGAAGCAGCTTACAGAGACTGGACAAGGGGCCTGGGGCCAGCATGACGTGCAAAGCCAAGACTGAGTAAGGTTTCTTCCACCTACAGCCCTCCTCTGGGAGCTCTTGAGTTCCATGGCATTTATTTTTATCCAGAATGTTTATGAAGTTAAGGAATTTGGAAGAAAACAAAAAATGGATTAAGACACCCACTGTGTGCCTTGTATGTTTATATTCTGTGCATCCAATTTAATTGTCCCAATAACTCCGACAATAACCATGATCTTCATTTAACAAGTAAAACACTTGTAGCCCAAAGAGGTTAAGCCACTTACCCCACTGCTCAGAAGAGGGGAGTGCCTAAGATGCCTTCACGGAACAAGACGGGCTGTGCTGAAGTCCTTCCCACCAGGTCGTGATCCGCACATGCGCTGATGGGGTGGAAAGCCAAATGCGGGATAAACAAGATGAAGTGCACTCATGCCCCGAATACGCTCAGCCGTAGACAAGAACGAAGTGCTGACACACGCTGCTGGGTGGATGGATAAAGGGCGTCAGTCACAAAACCCCAAATTTCGCCTGGCTCCATTTACATGAAATGTCCAGAAAGGGCAAATCCACAGAGGCAGAGACATCAGGTGAAGCCAGAGGCTGCGGCAGGGCAAAGTGGAGAGCGACTGCTAATGGGCACCAGGTTTCTCTCTCTAGAGAGAGAAAAAACTTCTAGAACCAGAGAGTAGTCATGTTTGCACAGCTTTGTGAATATATTTCAGGCCACCAAATTGCACACTTTAAAGTGGTTAAAATGGCAAATGTTATGTGCTTGTTACCACAAAAATGCAAAAATAAATATCGTAACCATGGTTGCATCACTGGCTGATGAGCGAGCTTTGTCCCCATGACAGAGGGGAGAGGGAGCTCCTGGAATCTCCTGACTCTGCAACTCTGATTCCGTCTAGCCTCGCCCAACATTCTCCGCCCGCCTGGAGTAAGCCAGCCCCAATGGCTGGGCAGCAGTAAAAATGTCTGTCCTTTTTAAAACCCCACCACCTTTTGGGTAGACACACAAGTGAATAGAGTTTGCAATTAGTGGAAGCTCATAGGTGTGAATGAAGGTACAGGTGCACGTAGAGAGAAATCTTGTTCCTCGGAGCTAATTAGCATAGTAAGAGCAGCTACACTTTGAGTTCAGGAGAAGGACGTGGCAATCCACTCCTGAGGTGATCCTGAAACAATCAGCCATTGAAACCCCTATAAGGTTCACTATGAGACGCGACTTGACAGCACCTAACAACAACAACAACACTTTGAGTGTGCACTGTATGCTAGACATGACGCAAGATGCTTTGGATTATAAATATTTTACAATTCAGAATGGGTGATGTCATTTCCATTTTCCTGATGGAGACACTGAGACTCTCAGAGGTTAAAAGGTTTGTCTGAGACTTCTTGTTGTTGTTGTTGTCGTTGTTGTTGTTGTTGTTAGGTGCTGTCAAGTCGGGTCCCACTCATAGCGACCCTGTGTATAACAGAACGAAACACTCTCTGACACTGTGCCATGCCTGGTACTATTGTCAGTGCATCTCTGCTATTCACAGGGTTTTCAATGGCAGATTGTTTCAGGACTGGGCTACCAGGGCCTTATCCTTAGCCTGCAGCACCTGGTGTTCTCAGGTGGTCTCCCATCCAAGAAATAAACAGGCCTGGCCCTGTTTAGCTTCCAAGGTCAGGCGGGATCAGATGCCAGGGCACTGTAGCTGTAGCCTTGTCTGAGACTACAGAGTGGTTATGTAGTCAAGCAACGACCCAAACATTTTTCTAGCTTCCATGTCCATGCTACCTGGGAGAACGGTCTGAAACAGAGAAAACCCTGGATTATAGACTACAGGCAAATTACTACCACTTCCTTTTCATGTTTTTTCCGAACACATTCAATAAAGAGGACAAAGGTTTTCTAGGTATTAAGAAGTCTATATAAATTGCTTAGCAAGGTTTTCTTTGGAAGTTGAGTGTCTCCGAGCTGATTTGGAGTATGAATGTCCATTACTGGAGAAGGAGTTGTTTGTGCAGAAGGAAAATGAGTTTAGTATTTAGCACAGCTGGAAAGTCAGCAATGCAAGCTCAGTGGAAGTCGACCAGTGAAGTCTCAGCCATAAGGACCAGGGGTGGCTTCATCTTGTCTGATCCCATCAAGGAATGGCCCTGGTCTCATCCTCACATGTGGCTGCTTTCACGCTGTGGGTGTCAGAGATCGTCTTGAACTGGTTTCCATGTGGAAGTGAGAGAGAGAGAGAGCGGGTTTACGAGTCTTAGGCACCTGGAAATGGACTTGTCCAGATGAGGTGGTATAGATGGATTCAGCAAGGTCTCAGGAGCATGGTGACCTCCATTCACTGGACCACTAGGGGCCACTAACTATCACTATTGAGGAACAGCTCTCGTGGGACTGTGACCTACTACAGAACCTCCTCAGCCCAGGCGCCATGGTCGCCATCCATTGGCAGAGAATGGAGGAGAGCTTGGCTTTGCTGGCAACTGGCTCCCTAGGGCCAGGCATGCACAGGGCTCCCCCATGTCTCTTCTCCCTTTGGTCCTTCTCAAGTGCTCTGAGAGGTCAGAAGACATCAAGGTTGGTATTGCCTGTGCCTCCACTTCTATTCTTTTGCCATCTCTTGCTATGGAAGACACAGCACCTAGCTGCCTCATTATCATTCATTTTGAACCTCAGGCTATTATTACATTGTAAGTTTAAATAAGGTTATTTTTCTCAGTAGCTCCTATTTTTATCATCCCAATTCTTCTTGAAGTAATGAGGATTTCTCCTACTCAATAGTTTCCAGAGTGGGATGAAAGATGACTTCTTTAGGAATGAGAGAAATCATTAAAACTTCAAAACGTCAATATTTATTCCAAAAATAAAATATATAAAAATACTTTAGTACCTTTAAATATATATGGATCAATAATAATGGTTGTTTATGTTTTATAAGTAAATACACACATATCTGTTCAACTGATAGGAGGGTTCAATAAAAGAAAATCCAGAAATTCCTGTTCTTGTTGATTGCAATGGGCAAATATAGGTAAAATGTGGAAAGGAAGTGAAAAGTAAAAGATAAATATTTCATAGCAGTATCTACTTTCCTTTATTTTCATACAGATTGCCTGTAAAGGCTAACGTTCTCTTATAACAGAAATAAAGCACTATCACTCCTGACACAGTCTGAGTCTTTATGAAGTCACCTGAAAAATTACCCCTGGTCGAATGGCACCCATGGGCTACATGGGTCCTGAGATCTGTAATGGGAAAGTTAATAGGCAGAAATGGTTGAAAAATATCTGATTGGCAGTTTTGCTTTATTTTTTGTTTTTCTTTCCCAAGCACAGCTCCCCTCCATTCTGTGTCTCTGTGAAGGATCTTGCTCTAATGTGAAGACAATGTCAGGATTTGTGCGTTTGTGCATTAGCCTCCATCCGTGTTAGTAAGAGAGGAACCCACCCTTATGGGAGGGCGCCCCTGAGGTTCATGGGATGATGTGCACCCTTATACCTGCTGGTCCAGAATGCCCTGGCCATTGCAGAGTGAGGCCGAGTGCTGAGCATGAGCCCTGGCATGAACCCTGGCTCATGGAGGGTGTCAGCGTGAGCGGCTTGCTGGCGGCCTCCCCCCTCCACCTCACACACACACATCACATTAAGACCCGGAGGCCTCTCATTGGGGAGAGAAGAATACAATTTTCTTATTGTACAACCCATTTCATTCCCAGCTGCGGGATTAAATTTGTTCTTTTCTGAAGTGTTGTCTGTGAGTATAAATCATTTAAGTTTATATGTTTTCGTTGCTGTGGCAACTGTGCAGCTAATTGAATTCTAAAGTGTCTTTCTTGATTTCAAAGTCATGATAAAGAGCCAGAGCAGTTAGCGGTGGGAGTCAGAACACAGGCAGCAGAGGCAAGGGGAAGCAAAATTAACATGCCACGTTGTGCAACTGGCTCCTGAGATTCAGAACAATCCTGTCACCATCAGGGCCAACCAGGAACAGAGGGGCCGGCCAGCTACCAAGAGATTGCCTCTAAAATGAGAGTTAATGGATGGTTGCCTGGACTTCCTTGTAGAAGCATTTGCATCTCCTGACCTGAAGGTCGGCTGCGTCCCTCTTCCATCCTGCCTGGCCTTCTCTCTCTGCCAAGGTCAGGGCCTGTGTCTTTCACACTATGGGGTTACTAGCAGTTAGTGAACAGCCACCAAATGAAAGCTTCTTGGCTGGATAAGTGGATGGGTGGGTGGGTGAGTTGATGGATGGATAGAAACGGATAACTAAAAACAATGTGAAAAAGGAATCTGGAACTCACTAAGAGACTATCCAATGTTAGGCCCTGTGCTGGACATAATTTCACAAACTCAAAGCAACCCTGGTAAGTAAGTGTGATTGTTCCCTTTTTATAGATAAGGAAACTTTTAGGGAACTTGTCTACTGAACCCCCAGTGAATTGATGGGTACAAGATATACCCAAGTCCATAAAACTCTAAATCCCATATACACCCTACACTTTCAGTTACATACTACTTCCTCCCCAAATCAGAATAGATGGTTAGATGGTAAGCAGGTGGATGAATGGATGGATGGATGCTTTCACATTCCCAGGAGACTCAAAATTCTTTCTTTATGTGTACAGTGTAATAATTTAGACAAAAATGTCTTTATGATTTTTTAAAGAAGTTTAATCTTTCAATATGTAAATCTATTTCTTCCTAAATTTGAGTATAATTTTCTTTTGTTACATTTTCAAATACTATTTCTATTCCACTTGATGGATTCTCTTCTAAAAGGACATTAACCTGAGTTGAGTTACCTATCTATTTTTCTGTCTCTAGTTATATGAAATTCCTATGCTTGTACACACGATGATTCCCTTGAGCTCTTTGCTGTGTCCATAATTTCATTTTCAACTATGTCCATTATGTTCTTTGCTATTTATTTATTAGTCCTGAAAGGATGCTGTTGTTGGTCTTCAATATGCCTCCTTAACTCCTTGATATCATTTCTTTTCTTTCAATCTGCTGTTTATCATCTGATTAGAAGGATCATTTGACTAAATTCTATCATTATTCTGTTCTATAAGTCTAAACACTCCTGGAGAATATTCTTCTATTTTTTCCTTCTAGACTTAGTTCTCTCTATGTGTTTTGAATGCTATATTCCTTCCTTTTATCTATGTATATAGCCATCACTTATCCATTTCTCTTTATTTTATGATAAATATTATAGATAAAATTATATATTATATTTTATATTATATTTTACCCATGATTGAATGAGTGACTTTATGAAAAGAGGAAGACAGATCCACATTAGCAAACTAGCTGTATTTCACCTTGCAATGTCTTATATCACCATGGGACTCTGCAGAGTCCACCCCAACAAGAAGGACTCACCAGTTGCATCTGCCTGATCTTGAACTTGCCAGCCTTCAGAACTGTGAGCTGAGTAAACCTTTATTCTTTATAAATTACTCAGTGACAGAAAACAGACTAAGACATTATCATATCATTTTACTTGCTGTTTTTTAATATGGGCAATTAGGTCCAGATCTCCTACTTATTCTCACCCAGAGTGGTGGATTCTCTTTGACATTCTGCCCAGCTTAGCTGAAACTTTTACTTCTCAGCAAGAGTTTGTGGGTTGAGTATATGTGCCATGAAATTTTCTGCAGTCTGAGAAAATAAGAGGAGGATAGAGGAGCTACCCAGTGAGGACTGGGATCTTGGAGGGCTTGGCTGGGTATAAACGTCCCTTGATGAACTATTTGGCTACTATCCCAGCCATGAACTGGACTCACTCAAAGAGTTCTTGGATCTGTCCCCAGACACAATGGAGCTGTGGGCCCAGGAAGAACCTAATGAACTGCCCTGCCTTTGATGAAAATGTCATAAGCTTCTACCCCCAAAGATTTGCCCTGAGCTTTCCTGTGCTCCCTCAGGCCCCTTCTCTGCAAATCTCAGTACTTGATTCAGCAGACATTCTTTCTCCAACCTTCCTGTGAAGGGCTGAGGGGAGGAATCAGAGCCACCCCAGCTCCACTGCCGTTTTTTACTCCGATAGCTACCGCTCTTGGAAGTTTATGGCATGAGGTTATAGCGCAGTCCTTATTTGCTTCCTTAAAGCAAATTGTTTTCAGATTTCTTCTCTTTTTAAGGGAGATTCTGTGCCTGTGTTTAATCCTGCCATGTTTATACAGAAACCATTTCTTGGTTTATGATGCCTTAGGCACCACAATGGCCTTGGGTTTCAAAGGCCTAGAGATATGGGTGTGAAACCCAGCTTCATCACTTACAACAGCAATTCTCACCTGGGACCAATTTTGATACATTTTTATTATCCTTCTTGGGGATGCTACCAGCATATAGTAGGTTGAGGTCAAGGATTCTGCCCCATCTTAGAGTGGTATGATCCGATGCCAGCTCACACACCAAGACAATGCCCCATAAAAAGAATTATCTAGTTCAAAGTATCCGTGGTGCCAAGGTTGAGAAACCCTGTCTTAGTAATTAAGTAGATTTGGAAAAAACTTTTAAACTTTCTCAGCTTTCACAACTCTGTCTTTAAAATGAGCATAATAATACTTTGACCCAGACAGACATTAAACAACAGAGCTGTAGTGGTAATAACAAGCAATAATATAATGCTTTTCATTATTATCATCAGCATTCTCATTAATAATAAAATTGCAATGTTTCTGAACAGCTTTATAAATATAAGTGATTACTTCATCTATTCTGACCTTATGGACTAGGGTTTAGCTCAGTTGGCAGAGTGCTGTTCTGTGTGCTCTGAGGCCCTGGGTTTGATAAAGTCCTGGCAGCCAACGCCCAAAGCAATCAGCCATCAAAAACTGTATGAATAGCAGAGAAGCACTGACATAGTGCCAGATATGGCACAGTGTTGGGAGTGGGTGTTTCATCTCTTGTACATAGAGATACTACAACTTGATGGCACCTAACAATAACAACAACAACATTCTGACCTGAAATTATTGCAGACGAAGTTAAATTCACTTTGTGGACAACATTGTCTTTTGCTGATTTCTGTTGTTCCATCTGATTTTATTTGTTGTATGTTGTTACTTTGCTGTCGCTGCTTCTCCTACTCCTCCTCCTCTTTCTTTTCTTCTTCTTCTTTTTCTCTTCTTCTTCTTCTCCTCCTCCTCCTCCTTCTTCTTCTTTCTTCTTCTTATTTTCTTCTTCATGGTTGGATTATCCTTGGCCCTTTATAAAAAGGGTAGCATCCTCTTGCCATTTTTCTTAATTGCAAGTGTGTATTTTGGCTGCCTCACTTTATGTAAATGCTTCGTGTGAAGTACATCCTCCAAACTCAGTACCTGGATAAAAGTATAAGAGAAGGCCAGCTTCCAGCACCATGTCCAGAGGACGTGACCTGGGCTTTCGATCAGAGGAGCCTGGCAATGATTCTGACCTTGATGCTGTGAAAGGAAAGGCTACAAGTTTTTCCTTGTCTTCTTGGTGGATATTAACCACTGTTCAAATATACCCAGTGTGGGCTGTCTATTTGTCCCTTCAGGCTAACAGTACAGAGCATCACCTTGCAATGCTCCTGCCTAAACCCCAATAAACTGGATGCTATAAGATACCCAGGAATAACAAGGCCTGACCCCAAGGCCATCCCACTTTTTGGACTCTTAACCTTGCTCTCAAAGTCCCATAGCAATATGACCATGACTTGGAGCTTGGGCTAGAGGTTCTGTTCCTCAGCCACAAAGACATCACATGGAAGAGAAATGATAGCATCCAAAGGTACCCTTGCAGTCCCTTTCTCTGTGAGTTCATCTAACCAAACTATACCTGCCTGCCTAGAGAAGCCTTCTGGGAAAAAGCAATGTATACACAATGATGGTCAAGGGCACATGTGTTTGTAAATCTTTATGGATTTGTAAAACCATCAAAACATTTAGGAAATAGTATGGGTTTCAGAGACAGATGAACTTAGGTTCATATTCCACCTCTACCACTTACTAGCTGAGTGCCATTGTTGTTGTTAGGTGCCATCCAGTCAGCGTCCAACTCATAGCAACCCTATGTACAATGGTGGATTGATTTTTGGGAGTGGGTTGCCAGGTCCTTCTCCCAAGCGTACAGTATCTGGTGTTCCCAGGTGGTCTCTCATCCAAATACTAACCAGGCCTGACCCTGCTTAACTTCCTAGATCTGACAGGATCAGATGCCACAGGGCTATAGCTGCAGACAAGTGCCATTAGGCAAGTTAATTAACCTCATTGAAATTCAATTTTCTCATTTGCAAAGTGGGATTAATAAAGTCCACCTAAGCAACCGGCAGATAAACCTAAAATGGTAGATTCCCCCCTTCTGCATCTCTTTCTACCACTCGGATTTCAGCAACATGACAAATTTTTCCTCTTATAAAATAAATTCTACTCTTGAAGCTCTGGGAGCTGTTATTATTCCTTGATCTATTAGCGGCAACCAGTGACCTTCTGCTTGTGTGACAGTCAGGGACAAATAGCCCTGAACAGGCTGGAGGAAACTGGGGAGAGATGGATTGAATTTGGCCAATGCTTGGAAAAGTAGGGAAGCTGGGGTTTTCTCTCATTGTTTGATTTAATGAATCTCTAAAGGGTTTGGCCTGCTGAGGCACAAATCAATAGTGCAATGGCAGTGCTGTTCTCGGTCTCCCTGCCCAACTCCATACAGAGGAGCCCCCCAGAGAGTCTCCACGCCCATCTTAGTAAGAGGGTAGACCATGGAGACCGCCCTCAAGCAGGTGAGGAAGAAACTGATGGTGGTGGTGGTGGCAGTGGTGACAGCAATAATGACAATTATGATGATGATGATAGCAATGGGGATGATGATGATGTAATGGCAGTGATGATGATGATAGTAGTGATGATGATTAATGATTCCTACCACTTTCTCAAGCCAATCAAGTGCAAGACTCTGCATTAATCTCCGTGGCTGTGTCCCCACAAGACCCCACACTCTAACAACCGCCTAGATGTATGACCAGGTATCTCTGACAAATCAGAAAACTGGGATTCAGAGAAGTAAAATATCTTGCCAAAGGCCTCCAGGGATTGATGGGTAAGGAAGACATGGAGAGGATGAGGCTACTTTCCTTCTTAGCTGTTTCAGGAACAGAGTGCTGCTGAAGACATCCATTTTCCTTGGGAAAATCCACACAGGGACTACCAAGAAGAAACAAAATTTGCTTTGTACTCAGACCGACACAAACTTACCATCTGTTCCTGGGTTTTGTGTCCTTTGGGAAGGACATGAATGACACTGACACATGGCCTCGCCAGCCCTTGGCTTCCTCATCTGGAAAGGTCAGGAAAACTCTCGGGGGTGGTGATGACCCAGAGAAGGCTTATGCAGGTGCCTATGCAGCCGTAGCCCTGTGGCATCCCATCCCATCAGATCTCGGAAGCTGAGCAGGGTTGGGCCTGCCTAGTACTTGGATGGGAGACTGCCTGGAAACACCAGGTGCTGTAGGCTTGGGAGAAGGACCTGGCAACCCACTCCCAAAGTCAATCCACCATTGAAAACCCTATGAACAGCAGAGAAGCACTGGCAATAGCGTTTTGCCTGTTGTACACTGGGTGGCTATGAGTTGGATACCGACTCGACGGCACCTATCAACAACAACAAAAACGCAGTGCACAGAAAGTGCTTAATGAATGTCAGTCTCTCTCTTAGAGACTCAGGTGAGGGGGCAGAGTGGGAACGCTCCAGTTTGGCCCCTCATCAGCTGGGCAGGACCAGGCTGCAGAAGGTGGTCAGCCCAGGCTGACAGAGCAGAGCCCACAGGTGGTTTGCTGTGGTTGACAGCACTAGGAAAAACACAACCTGTGGAAAGTGGCCTCTTTTTTCTACAGAAAATGTACAATTCCTAGAAGAGATATTGAATAATGTAAAGAAAAAGTTCACTATTTGTCTCAGGAAAATGTTCTGATCAGTAATTTCTGGGTGGAACATTCTACATGTATAGCTGTGGTTAGGTGCCATCGAGCCATGTCCAACTCATAGTGACCCTAGTAGGGTTTTTCGGTGGTTGATAGTTTGGGGATTGTTTCGGGAGTGGGCTGCCACATCCTTCTCCTGTTTTTGTGGTGCTGGTGATCAAACCCAGGGCCTCAGAGAGCACAGAGCAGCACTCTACCAACTGATCTAAACCCCAGCCCCCTACATTTATAGAGGGAGGAAAAAATGGCCTCATAAACCTCCTGGTGTCTTGTGGCACCCTTGACCTCTCCTCAGTGTGAGAGCGTGCTTGGGTATTTCAGAATCACTTCCTCACCCCTACTCCTCTGATTACACTTGAATAATAGAGATCTACACGTGACAAAAGCATCGCCTAAAGATTACTGAGTCCAACTCTCTTCTCCCTGCACAAACCTAAGCCCCATCCAACTAGAAAACCAATGGTCATTTGGTTCTATCTATGGACTAGAAAATAAGGAAGAAGGAGAAAGTCGTGTTAGTCATCATCCAGCAGGAGCTGGCATGCCAAACCCTACCCCCAGACCAATTTCCAGTGGCCAAAGCCCATTTTGACTCTGAGTTACTCTTGGCCATGTATTTCAATGGGTTCTGAATCACAGCAGCCATCCATCACTAGTGACCATATCTCTAGCATACAGACAGGTGTCGGCCATTGGCCATGAACCACAACAGGAAAGTCCTCTTACAAGGGGAAGGTGATGCCCCCAGCCTCCTGCTCACAGACACAACCAAAGGCTCAGAGGCCAGCTTGCCCCCAAAAAGACCAGAGTCCCCGATGAGCACACCATCCATAAATACCAGAGCAGATGCCATGAAATTCCAATCAGAAGAATTTATAATGTGAAGTCAGATGTTATACAGTGAGAAATAAATAAACAGAAATTGTCAGTCAAACTCCTGGCACCTGGGCCCAGTGTCAGAGGCAGTCAAGGAACTAACTCTGTAAATCATATTTATAGTCAGCCCCATGGAGCATATCTCCGCCAGCGGGGCTTCCATTGTGTGGGAGGAGACCGAGGCTGGAACTCGCAGAGAAGGGAAAGCAGCAGGGCCAGCCTGTCCCAGGAGCAGCGACTGAAGTGTGTGAGCCCAGGACGTGGACAGTGCCCTGCTCTCTGGGTCAATGCATGCATAACAGCTTGGGCAGGGGGTTCTGGCATCTCACCTGAGTGAAATTCAGGAGAAAGCCACGGCTCCCAGCGATTTCTAATAAGCTGTATCTCCAGACCTAGTATTTACCATGCATGGCCCATGGGCACGATGAATGAGAACGTGGCCCTGTTGGGAGCCTCTTTATCAAACGTTCTTCTCCTATCCATCATTCAAGTCATGGACAGAAATCCTGTCCTCATTTGCCCTCCCTTTGCATCTTATACCCTTGCTTTAGGTGCTGTGGAGTCAGGTACAACTCATACTAACCTGATATGCAACAGAATCAAACACTCCCCAGCATAGTGCCATGTCCAGTGCTATGTCAGTGCTTCTCAGCTGTTCAGAGTTTTCGCTTCAGGAGTGGGCTGCCATGTCCCTGTCCCATTTTTGCAGTACTAGGGATGGAACCCAGGGCCTCAGAAAGCGCAGAGCTGCGCTCTACTAACTGAGCCCCTCCTTGCTCTTCGCAACCCACCTTGTCTTCTATTCACTGTGGGCCCCATTCATTTCAGCTGGTCCTGAATCACAAGAGACATCCATCACAGCTGAGCATATCTCTAGCATATAGATGGGTATTGGCCATAAGGCATGAGAGGCAACAGTAAAGTTGTGGGGCAGGGAGGAGTGGGTGTGAGGAAGGCTCTTGAAATCCTTTACCCCTCAGGCCTGAGCATAGTGGGCAGCACTCACCCTCAGAACACGCCTACACGGATGGCATCAATGACTGAAAGAGTGAGTCCATGAGTGAATGGATGAATGATTGCCCTAAAAGATGTGGAGCTGCCAAGCTGCGTTTCCCTCTCACATTTGTTTGCAGCCTAAAAACTCCACTGTGGTCCTGGGGAGGGGGTAGAGAGAGAAGATTAGGACCATGTGTGTTAAACCAGCTGCTGGCTTCCAACCCTGGCTCTGCCTCAATGGACTGAGTAGAGTTGGACAACTTATTTAAACCTCTGAAGCTTGACAGCATGGGAATCGTGTTAGTCTACGATCCCACTAGAGGAATTAACTCACATAGCACATTTAGCACATAGCTTGGCAAATAATGACTTAAAGGTGGATGCTCATTACTAGGTCCTGGCACCTTCCCCTTCCATGGACTTTTTCTATTATATCTTATTATCTGTCCACTAGGGGTTCAGCTCAGTTGATAGAGTGCTTGCTCTGTGTACTCTGAGGCCCTTGGTTTGATCCCCAGCACCACAAAAATGGGAGAAGGACCTGGCAGCCCACTGCTGAAACAATCCCGAAACAATCAGCCATTGAAAACCCTATGAATAGCCAAGAAGCGCTGACACAGTGCTGGGCATGGCACAGTGTTGGGGAGGGTTTCGTCTGTTGTACACAAGGTTGCTATGAGTTGGACCTGACTCAATTGCACCTAACAACAATAATAGCAACAATAACAATAATCTGTCAGCTAAGACTACTTGAGCTTGAATTACAAAAGAGGTGTGTAAATGCCCTCAAAATGTTGAGGAGAGAAGGGCCATGGCCAGGACAATCATAGAGAGCAGGTGAGTTAATCCAAGTACTGTGCTGTCTCTGAGTCCTGGGTGCCTGGCAATCGTGTGAACTCAGAAAATGGCCTTCTCCTATAAACCCTCTCTCTACAACTACAGCAACAAGCTTTCCCTGCGGAGATGGAGATTCCTGTACAGGTTTTCAGAGAGGCTGCCTCTCCCCACTCAACTGTTTCAAAGTCACTCTTTGGCTGTTGTCGCTCATCAACAAGTGCCAAGTAGGGCAGTAATGAGGTCCCCTGCTGAGCCCTGCCCTGGCTATTTGAATAATTCAGAACATTGGTGATGGAGGTGGAAGAGAGGCCAAAATAGAACCTCTCCCTGGTCAAGAGTCAATAACCATGAGCATCCCAACAGGAGCAGAGAATAGGGCATGGCCCAGGGCGAGGGCCCTCACTGTGCCTTGGAACACCAGAAGAATATGTCAGAGAGGAACAGGTGGTATTTCTGGAAGCTCACTCCTATATTGATTCCAGGTCTATGCCACCCTCTTCTTGGGCATCTTGGACAACGTGCAGGTGAATCGATGTCTCTGTCCTTGGTCTCATCAGCACCTACCTGGAACTTCTGCTCCCTGCCCTCTTCCAGCCTCCGATGTCATCTTGCTATTTCTGAAGTATGTCCATCAGACATTGCTTCTTTGCATCTCCACTGGGGGGTGGTATCTAAGGACACTGCTGCCTTAATAAGATGACTTTATGAACCATGCCCTCTAGCATCAGAAGAGGGTTTCATTTGGGTCGTTTTCCCTGGTTTTGTTTATGTGAGAATCCTGGCTACAGGCAAGTAGTTGAATAATACTATTGATCAGGAACCTTCCAGCTTTAGAAGTTCTTGACCTTCTCCAGAAGTTCTTCACCTTCTCGATTGGGATTCCAAAATAAATGACAAAGAATGAGCTCCAAGGGAATGAGGGAGGTCTAGAGGGAAATCCTGCTTTCAGAGGCATCTGCTTTTGCCTCCATGCAGCCCCACTCTGCTCTGGGTTTTATCACAGAAAGTCACTGGTGCAAAGGCAGCCACATGCTGGGAGAAAACATGTTTCTCTTTTAATACCATGTCACAAGGTTGCTCAGGATTTGGGACCCTGAGTGTTTCTGTCAGTGAGGTCCCAAAGCCAACTTAATGGTGGCACTTTGAATGCCATCTGGGTTTTGCAGAATGAAGAGTCAGTGATCCTCAACAAATGTCTACTAAATATGCCCTGTGTTCCTGCCACTGGATGGAGAAATTAGCCTTTGCTTGGACATACTTAACCCAAGTTCTACTTACCCATCAAGAGGAATTTATGTCCTGGCAACTGATGTCTTAGGCTTACAAGGGGCCTCCTTAGGACCATGTCATTCATAGGATGATACACCAAGAGCCAAGTGAAAACCACCATGGGATCATTAGAAACCAAGTTTTCTGTCCAATAGATATGCTAGCATCTTTCAAGGGTGCATGGCTTTGAAAATGGGGTCTGTGTTTCTTCCCACACAGATCCAAAGGGATTGACCACACACTAACTATGCACATTTTTAAAAGTAGTATGGACGATATTCCAGGACTGAAGACATTTTGGTGTGTGGAAATGTGGCAGTTATTTCTATCACTGTCTACAATCCATACATGGTATTGTCACTTGATTCTCAGCATCCATCTTTGAAGGGAGATGTGCTTAAAGAAAAGAGACAAGTTTACCAAGCCGCTGGTCTAGAAAGGCCTGGGGTGTGGTGGAGCTCTTACATTTCCTGAATTGGATTCCTCTTCTCGTACTGTGTGATACTGTGAGCTAAGATCAAAGTGCTGACCCAGGAGTTCTCAACTGGGTCAGTCTCCACCCCAGGGCGTATTTGGCAATGTTTGGAAACACTTTTGCTCATCACATACTGGGGAGAGGGCAGCAGAGCACAGCTGATACATCAGAGAAAAACACTTTGACTGAAATATCATGCAATGTGCAGGACAGCCTCTTACAAAAAAAAGAATTATCTAATCCAACATATGGACAGTGCTAATATGGAAAAACTCTCATTTATAACTTCAACTTTCTACATCTCTGTTGAACTCTCATGAATGGAATTACTTCCATGCCTTCCCTTCCTCTCCCCACACCCCTTCTCCCACAAATTATCAATACTTCTGAAAGAAGCTAATAAGAAATCAGTCCTGAATTATCATTAAGGAAAGATGTTATGCTAAAAGGAAAGAAAAGTGTAGAGAAAGAAAGGGAAATTTGAAAGAAGAGAAAGAGGAAAGAGTTTTAAAGTAATCATACTAAAGAATTATAAAATCTTTGGGGTAAAGGCTACCCAAGAGAACATATTTTATCCCACCTTGGGAATTTACTTCAATGACTGCAGCTGGGAAATTGAGTACAGTGGATATGGAATAATGGTCATCATGACCTAACGCTGGAGGATTCCATCCTTTCAGTAGTCCCCTGGCTCAAATCATGAAAGCAGGTATGAACTTCTTGAGACACTCATCTGCACCCAAGAGTCATGTTATGGGCTACGTTGGGAATCATGAAAGCCACTTTTACCCTCAGCAAAAGAGGGATACAGGTTTCCAGATGATGCTACATCCCATGATCCTTGCACACATTCAGATGTGCCCAATCTTCAACTTACCCTTCAATTCAACACAATAAATCCAAATAAACCAAGGGCATTGTTGTTTTATACTTTATTTGAGAAGAGACCCTACATAAACTATGTCAGGAAGATACAGTTCTACACACGATTTCATCAATCAGTAAATGGAGTCGTTAACGTAACACTGAAGATATGATACTATGAGGCAGACAGACATATGACCAAGGAGTATTTACAACTCTCACATATGACATATTTATACTGAAGATGGATATATACATATATACATGTACATGTGCATATACATACATATGTCCATACATACACACACATATATACATATATATGTATAAAATGTTTTTAAACAAAAACCAAGAAAAGAGTTTGCCTTACTGTAGGAATTAACCATTTAAAAGTGAAGAATGATTGGTTTTCATTAGTGTCAAGATGTTAAATCTCTGCCCCACATTTAATGCCAACACCCACAGATTCAATGAAAACACGTTTGCCTTGAGATGGAAGTGTGAGGGTGAAAAATGGGGTGATGGTGTGGGGCTCAGAGTGAGAGATGTCCACAATGAGAGAAATGACCTTTGGTGATCCCATTAAACCATCCTTTTTGTATTAAACATAAATTATTAATACAGCTTAAAAAAATAATTTTCTGTTTTCTTTTGAGGTTGAGGAGGAAGGAAGGGTTGGATGGGGAATAAAGAAAGGGGGGCACTTGCCTTTTTAACACATCCCTTAATATCAACTGAGAACACATCCCCTCTTCCCTGGGGCAAATGTACCAAGTTATTTATTTATTTATTTATTTATTTATTTATATTTACTTATTTATTTTATAAAGGACACATTCCCATAAGAGCTTAACTTAGACCATGAACTTCTTCAAAGAGAAAGGCAGTCATCATTGAAACTAGATTGAGTCTCCAAGACTTTGCAGGATGTAAATGAAATAAGTATAGCCAATGGATTCATTTGTCATAAGGGAAAAGAATGGAAGAAATGGCACCTCAAGGAAGAGGGACTATAAGTTAAACCTACTTTTACTAAAACCCCAGTCACTCGTGTTAACAACTTTGAGATTCAAATGATGGGAAGCAAACATGATCTGAACTTTCTAGTGGCTTGGGGGAGAAAATCAGCATTATAAAGTAATATTTCTGTGATAAAATCAAACTGAGGAATAATGAGCTGAGAGAAAAAGAAATGGCATAGACCATTCAACCAGAGTTGAACACACGTCAACTCTGCTTTGGTCCAGATCTTCAGCAATTCATGATGACTCAGCAATACCATATCCATTGCTAAACCTCCCCAAGCCAAGCTGTGTGGTTTTAGTTGTTGTCATTGTTGCTATTTTCCTAAGCTCAATGAACAGATTAGGTTGGCCCCAGGAAAGATGTGCACACATTATCAATTGGGTCCCATATGCTACACGCACCATGGTTCAGCAGTTGCCATAATACAACTAACCCTGCAGATTGCTAATATATTTACACAAACATTGGGAAATACACACAAACACACAGGATCAGACAAGATATAATCACTTTACAGATATTTAGTACAGAACGCTTGGGGGAGGGATGGAAATCAGTTACAACAGCACCCAAACTTCATTTGCAAAATTCCTCTCTGAGAATATAATATCCTGTTAGTGCACTGAAGTAGGTACCAGCTGATTTTCCGGATATTGAAAGGTTGCTGCACAACATCAGCCTAAAGATAAAGGGACATGTAATGTCCAGTAGGAAAGAAATCAGTGTGTATCATTTACACCGCAATAGATCCTTCATTTCACTTGAAATAAGATATGTAAAGTAGCACTTAGTTTAATACTAGTTTTGTTCTCCTTTAGACCTAGCTGTAAAAAGCCATTCATGCAAAAAATTACCTCCAGCTTTAGCTGGATGCTTAAAGGACACTTCTCCTGAAAACAAGTCCCTTTCACTTAGGGAAGGGGAAAAAAAACCCACTCAGGACAGTGAATGCTGGCTGAGAGAGGAAAATACAAGACTTTGGTGTTTGTAGGGCATTTGCTGTAAGAACTCAAAAGTAGCACTGAGTTCAACCTCTAAAGAGGCGGAGGGCTAGAAGTGCCCTTGAAAATGTTAGGAATTTTCCAAAAGGTACTGAAAACCTTTCTTTATAGGATTTGATTCTCTGGCCGGTTTCCTCCTGAGAAGTCTATTGACGTCACCTCTACTCCTAAAGTTGCCTGCTCTTCCTCTCTAGTTCCACACCACCTTTTGCTGGCCTGCATGCCATTTATTCTATTAACGGTGAAATTGCAGCTCTTTCTTCTCTGCTCTATAGAAAAACTTCTTTCCTTTGAAGCTCTCCTATACTGCTGATCCCTTCTGTACATATCCTTTCTAAATTAGAATCGTTCCTTGATTTAAATACAAAACAAACCTCCCCCTATGCTAAAGGACTTTAATAGAGAATTTAGGCCCTGTCCACACCACCTTCTTATGAATTATCTGGAGAAACTTATGCAGAGGCCCTTTCTTCATGACCAGTGTGAACACTGGAATGGGCTCACTCAAGAAGACAAGGCCTGGATGGAAAAAGTCTCCCCGCCCCCCAGACCCACTCCAAGGTTGACAATCATAGCTCCATTGACCTTGCTCCTCTGAGACTTGGCTCTGGCTTGCTTCTACTACCTCATTCATCCTTATGTGGGAATCCCTCCCTCCTGGTCTTCCATCACTAAATGTTATGAGTAGTGATAACCAACAATGAGGAGGAAAAGAAGTGAGAAAGAGGGTATGGCGGAGTGTTCAGAGCCTTGGATGGTCCCGAGCCAGCCAAAATGGAGTTTCTCTAACACCTACAAAGTAGAAGACAGTGTTTAAGAAGAAATCTGCAGGGACTCTCTGGCCTTCCCAGCACAAGACTCATCCTGGCATGAGCTGCTCCTCAGACAAGGGAAGACCATGGTATCTCTGGATGGCACCCAGGTGCAGTATGGTAAATGGCCAATCACAAAGCTAGGTGGCAACATGTGCTTCTGTTACCTTCAGTTTCTCACTGCTCCCTTCAGTTTGGCCTGGAGAAGGCCATGAGGACCTGTTACCAATCTTCCTGTGACTGCTGAATAGCTGCTCAGGGTGAAAAACTGCACACTGAGACTCCAGGTGCCATCCCATGAGTGTCCAGCATCACTGAGCTCTTCTCTGTCCTCAAAGTTCACAACTGCTGCTCAACCACTGTGAAATACTGCCTCCATATGCACTCCAAGTCAAACAAGGGCTTGGACATTATGGGAAGTATGCAGAAATGTTAAAAAAAAAAAAAAAAGACAGTGATTGTCAATAAGCAGTCCCCATTTGGGGGTTTACAAGCCAAGAGTGTCTTATAGAGATTTTCTGTCCCAAAGTGTGCCTTCTACTGATATCCAAGTATTTTTCCAGTCCTTTGACTCGGGAGACCTGGGGGGGTTACTCAAACCTGTATTATTTGTTAGCAGATCAAGACAATGACAGATACAGCTAAGCCAGGCTTGGGAAAGCATAAAAGCTATTCCAGGTTTTGGAACAAATAAAAGGTGCTAAGTACCTAAACTTAAGAATAAAGTCTTCCAAGTTGAGGCTCAGGGTAGGAAGTAAGAGACATCTGCCCTTCCCTGTCTGGAAATCCAATTGGGATAGCATGCATTGGTTCAGTTGAGGGAGGTGTTTGCTGTCCCTGGTGCTGAAAATAGATATCCAGAAATCACCGCAGATTTTACACTGGGGGATGGATGACGCCAGAAACTATCAAACTGAAAAATCTATCAGCAGAAGCTGACCTGAGGTGACAATCCTCAGAATATGTTCCAAAAGTCTCTTCTCTGTACCATTTCAAATAAAATTGCTCTGAAACTACTCCAGTTTTCTTATCAGACAGAGTTAATGCATTGCCCAAAATACTGGTAGCGTATCTTGCTCTAACCACCTCCTTGTTCAGACCCTCTTGGCACAGTCCCTCAGGCAAATGAGGGGTCCAGTGCCCTTAGGCAAGAAGCTCATACACAGAGGTAGCATTAGGGTTTGTAAATGCTGTGTGCTGACTTCTTTTCCTCATACCGATTGCAGATGGGGGGGCGGAGTGATTTGGTTTGCTATGACTGAATGTTTCTAAAGAAATTATTTGGATAAACCTTTATCTTGTACTGAAACAGGGACCTCCAGATTCTTCCCCATGCCTATTTTTATTGTCACATTCCAAGAAACAGAGCAGAGCTTTTACTATGCTCAAGAGAACGTCTAAACTCATAAACAACTGCTTTCCACCTGCTTCCACACCCCTCAGCCTAACCCCCTCACACACATAATCTCAAAAATCTTAACAAAGAGTGTGATTCTTCCCTCAACAGTATATGAATCTCTGCCAGAGAGAACAACACTGCTGTTTTCTCTCAAATTCAAAATGAGAATTTTCTGGCCCCAACTTGCTTTATCTTCATTTTAATTTGACAATTCCCTTGTGCTAACCCACCAGGGTCCATACACATACTCAAGAAGGCCCTCGATGCTGTAGGGTAGCAGAAAAAATAACATGGATCATTTTGGGTCCTCTCAACTCCAATGGGCTTAGGAGAGCCTTTGCTTTCAGACATGAACTATAATCAATCTTTTCTAGCCTTGGAAAGGAAATCTCCCAAAAGGCTAAACTTTCAGAAAAGAAAAAGAAAACAAGCATTGAAATGGGTTCTTCTTGTTCCTGTTAACATATTAGATCAAATTTTCCCATATCCAGTGAGTTATTTCCCAAACGATCCCTCTGAGATCATTAAATAACCAGTCTTGTCTCTAGGAAGTTACACAGCGAAACAACTTGTTCAAGGCAGGCCTTAACAGTGCTTTGAAGAAACCTATTTCCTCAAGATTATCAGAATGAATTAAGAAGCATTGCCCTGAACTTGCTTGCCTTCTCCAATTTCACACCATAATTTTAAAACATAATCCAATTTGGATTCTCATTTCAAAGAAAGCTGGGATGCTTTCTGCCTGTTGGACAAATGCAAAGGGAAAATCACCCAGACAGAGTCTAGAACAGAAGTATTGCTTTCCTATATCATAAAACCAAATGTTCAGCCTGAAGTAAAAGGGACAGAGAGAGAGAGAGACCATGATTGTCTGAACTTGAGTGAAATATTTATGAATTTCTCACAATTCTGGATAATCAGCTTTATTCTGATTTCTCTCTACAGTGGTTAAAATCATTTTTAAATATTTTTAAGAAAACATGCACAGGATCTTGTCAAATACATCATACCTGATGGTACTTGGAAACTGAAGTGAAATAACATTAGAAAGATTTCATTTGCCAAAACATCATCATTGCAAGGTACTTAAAATAGTGACTGGTGTCACAAACACCTGGAATGTTTTTAGGGGCCGTAAGTGACATCACTGCTGAAATCTGGGTAATCTGGCCTCAGAACTTATTGTCAGGGTTTCATTTTCAGTCAGACATGTCCCTGTTGAGCTCAGGGCTACAGAAAGCGAGGTTTAGCATTTGGTCCTCACTGGAGTAGTTCCTTCTATCTTAAGGTTACTTCACCATGCACAGGCCACTGGCCCTGGAGTGCTTCAAGATCATTACCACGTCAATGCTCCCTGCAAGATGAGTTTCTCTACCC
>VMDO01019375.1:25757-39939 GCA_007922755.1 Pedetes capensis | reverse complement strand
GTCAGGGCTGGCGTGGCTCCTCTGCACCAACCACCTTCCTTTGCATGTAGTGCATGGGACTCCCTCGTGCCCAGCTGCTCCCTCCCTTTTAAAAGCCCTGCGCAATCGCAGCTTCTCCAGAGCACTCGCTCAGAGCTGTCCTACTCTGCATTTTCCTGAATTGCAATTCGCGAGACCCTGAAGACAGCTCTTTTGCTTTTATGGTTTCTGAGTGTGAATTGATTGGCATCTGTTGCCGCTTCCTCTGGCACTCACCGTCTTCACAGAAGGCTTGTGGATGGTGGCCACCGCCTCTGTGAACCACCTGGATCGGCCATGCTAGGGTCTCTGTGCCCTCTTCCCTGTCATGGGACAGTCTTCAGCTCAGCCTCGCACAAGGCCCTGGCGCTCCGCCTGGGCACGGAGCGCTGGGTGACGGTGGGGGATCACGTCTCCAGGTGGCTGGGCTGTCTGCCTCCCCTCTGCGTACAGCGCTTGTAGAATGTGGCGTTCTGGAAGTGTCTGGCGCCTCTTGGTCCTCAGCCCTGGGTTCTGACTGTCAAGTATAAGCTCACTAGCTCACTGCCACCCCAGCTATGCTCAGCTCTGCATACAGATCCGGTGTTCCCCCCCCCACCTCCTCTCATGGAACCCTCTTTCTCAAATCCCTACCCTCCTCCAGTCCAGCTCCAGGACGGCTGTCCACACCTCCACCTGGCCCCTCCAACTGCCCCCAGCTGCGAGGGACACGTCCTGACCTCTGCTTGCTCGGCGGCTCCCTCCGTCCCGGCCGCTGTCCACCTGTGTCCCCTCCACTTGCTTCTTGTCCCCCTGAATCCTCACCTTGAGTCATCCTGGGGCTGTTATGGGCGCTGCCTCCGTGACTGGAAAGTGGTCACTGTTTTATAGCTATGGGACCCTCAGCAGCTGAAAATAAACTAGGAGTCCTCAGGCCACTGTGAGCCCGACTCCCCCAGTATCAACCTTCCTCCCTGAGCTGGCTAAGGCCCCCAAAGAGTATAACCTGGTGTTGGCATTTAGCAAGGAATTGGGCAAGCAGGTGACACTAACTCCATGCTGATTAACGTAAGGCACTGTGAGGTGCTTAGGAATTTTTAAACCACACGGATCAGTGTTTGTTTCTTCATTACACTGGTTCGTCACACATTGCTTGGTACAGCTCTTGCAAGAAGATAGATATACTTCATTAGATGCATATATTAGCTGCTGCATTTATACACACTTTATTGCTCAACCTGAAAATTGCAATAATTTATTTTTTATTTGAGTACTTTCTTGATGGGGCAATTGCTCTTGAAAGGTTTGCAAATGCATCTGGTTTGTAATCATTTAAATACGTTCCTACTTTAAATATACAAGTGTGGTGGCTTTCCTTATTTTTTAGAAGAAAAACATCAGAAAGATGCCAGTCTTTCTAAGAATTCAGATGGCCTATGAGGGTTTTCTTTCCTCCTACAAATATTCTGTTTTTTCCTGTAAGGCTGGAGCTGGAAGACAGAATATTTCCATCTCTTGAAGCACAGTGGTAGAGCAGAAAGCTAGCCCTTTACAAATTGCCAAAGGGCAGAAGTAAAACCCAACTCTGATGCCCATGTACATGGCCGGAGGAGAGCTGATCAAGGCTCACTGTCCGGTCAACTAAATGCCCGGAGGGTCCAACTCAACATTATCAAAGAGCTGGGGAAAACTCTGGTCAGACTGTACAAAAGGACAAAATTGACCCAAATGAAGATGAAAAGTCAAATAGTCCAATAATGAGCAAATAAATGCGTCGATGTTTTCAATGAGTTATAACAACCTGTAGTCTCAAAAGTTTTACTGACATACATGACGG
Organism: Pedetes capensis; assembly: GCA_007922755.1. Classification (NCBI taxonomy): domain Eukaryota; kingdom Metazoa; phylum Chordata; class Mammalia; order Rodentia; family Pedetidae; genus Pedetes; species Pedetes capensis. The sequence goes on along the minus strand of VMDO01019375.1, from coordinate 38,105 downwards.
GCATCAAATAATACTGAGGAGCCAACCCGCACACACCCCACATGGCGCGTGAAGGAGACCTGCGATTCTTCTCTCCGGTCCCTGGGCCTCCCCCACAGCCTCTGCCTCGCATCCTGTCGGGCAGCACTAAGTGGAATTCCGTCGTTACCGATCCTTGTTTTCTTCCCTTTTTATTGCACACATACCAACTCCTAAGCAACATTTTATTTAGTTTAGCAGAGATTCCGTCCTCTATACAATTGTGACCACACCATAGGCATTCCTCTGTGTTTTGCTGTCTTGCTTAATATCCGGTTCGTGTGATTCGTCCACGGTGAGAAACGGATGGAGGGACCCGTAGTCTGTCCATTTTTACTGCTTTATACCCTTGGAGATGGGATTCTATATCCATTTATCTGCCAATAGATTATGTTCAAGTTTTTGCTGTTACAAAACACTTCTGTAAATATTCTCCAGCTTGGCTTTTGGTGCATAAAAGCAAACATTTCATTCACGTGTGTGTGTGTGTGTGTGTGTGTGTGTGTGTTATTTCAGTGTGGAGTGTGCAGTTCTTTGAGTTTAAGAAGATAATGTCCATTTTTTTCCAAAGGTATTGCATCATTTTATACTTCAAAAATTTATTTCCTCCTCCTATGTGTTATCAGTGGCTATTATGGTGGTCTCATCAATGGTTCTGGCGACTCATTTCTACCTATGATTATTAAAAAAGCTGAGCGTCTTTTCCTACAGTTATTAACTATACAAACTTCCTTATTTATAGAAGCTCTGTGTGAGATTTTTTCTATTTTTCTGTTTTTTAAATTGATTTGAGAAGTCCTTTACATATTCTAGATGCTTTTTATGATTTTAAAACAAGTTTTATAAATATAGTTACATACTTAATGGTGTTTTACCAGAAGATAGTTTTATTTTGACATAAACTTGTACATCTTTTCCTACATATTTGTCCTTCTTTCTCTTATTTAAAAATTATTGCAAACTTCAAATTCATAAAGACAACTTTCTAATTTTCTTCTCAATGTTCTACAGTTTGCCTTTCATATTTAAGTCTATAATTGTGAGAGTCTGGCATTTGTAAGGTTAAGAGTGACGTGGGTTGTGCAGAATAACTGTGCCTTATTCATTTCACACTGTAGGGTTTTGTTTTACAAACCCGTTGAAATTCACTGGTGCAGTCTTCTGTTCTAAGACATTGAGTTTCTTTTTAATTTAAGACAGGGTTGAGAAATGCTGCATGAACATTCTCGTTCTACTTTTAGCATGATGCGGTTCATGTGTGCATGTGTGTCTCTTGGGACCATGCCTGGTGATAAGATTCTTGGTCATGTGCTCAGTTGGTAGTTGATACCATTGGTTTTCCCAACTGTTTGTGCCAGTTTAAACCCTTTACAGAAGTGTGTGTGTGTGTGTGTGTGTAGGGAATTATCCAACCCTCATCTTGCCCCCTGATTGGTAATCAAGGATCTCAATCAAGGATCTCCCCTTGATTACCCAAGGAGTGACATCTGGTTTCACTCTCTATTGGAATGTCACTCCTGAATTGGTTGCACCTAGCCCCTCACGCCCCCACCTGATTGCCATCTTGAGGCAGTTAAGGCTGTTAGTTACCCAAGGGCTGGATAAACAAAGCTCGCTCTGCATGTGAGGCTGGAGATGCTGCTGGTGGCTGTGGGTGATGATGTGGCTGCTGCAGATGGAGAGCTGCAGCTATGGCTGCTGATGGCAATGCTGAGAGCTGCTGCTGCTGGTGGCTGGGTGCTGGTGATGATGGGGCTGCTGATGGCGACGCTGCTGGCTGCCAGCTTCCTGCTGGGAACTCTCCCTCCTTCTGACCACCGACAAAGAAAGAACTCTCTGGATTCGACCAACAACACAGAAGCACCTTTCCTTGTGACTACCAAGACCAGGACAACTAGATGGCGTTCTCAAGGACTACAAGCAAGCTGAGGACAGTCCCTTTGCCCAGTGCCTAGGGACAGAAGCTGAGGACAGTCTCCGGTCCCAGTGCTGGAGGCAGAAGAGCCACAGCTGCCCCCGAGGCAGCAGATAGAGCTGCTAACACTCAGTCTGTAACATTTCTTTGGGTTCCTCTCTGCCCTTGTCGGGGGCGGGGGAAGGAGAGAGAGGGCGAGAGATTTTTCCTTTTTCCCACTCACCCCACATAGAGGTGGCACCTGAACGAGGAACCCCACAGAACGTGTTTATGTTTCTCTCTGCCCTTCTCAGGGCAGAGAGAGAGAGAGAGAGAGACAGAGACAGACAGACAGACAAGCAGACAATAAAGAGCTGCTTTCGGTCCCCACAAGGCAAAAGCACCCGAGGCTTTTCCTTTCTCCCCTTCTCCTCTCTCGGCTTCCCGGGGGCTGTAGGAGTCCGAGCCCCTCACCAGAGGGTCCTGAGTGACTTGTGTTTAGATATCTGTGTGCAGCAGTGCCTCCCATCCAAACATCCTGGCTGGATCGGGAGGCATTTGCCCCATATGTGTGAATTCCCCTCATCCCAGGTCTTCCTCAGCCTTTGGGGACCCGTGTCGTCCCTGTCTGCGAGGGTACCTTTAGTGCGCATTTCCTGATGGTGGATGTTGGTGCAGAGCTTTCTGTAAGTTTCATTAGCATGTGACTTTCTTCCTTGGAGCATGGCCTCTTCTGTCTCATCTCTCAGCCGGTGTTGTCTGCCAGGCTCATGGTTTGCAGGAGTCCCCCCTGAATGCTGGCTGCATCTATGTGCCACAGATGTCTTCTACCACGCTGGCTGTTTTCTCACTCCTTAATAATGACGCCTAATGGCAGATGTTCATAAAGACAGGCAAGTGAATCAGTCCTAGCTTCTTTAGTTAATGATTCCATTTCCTGTTTAAGCGACTTTCCCCGCTTCATGTCATGAAGACACCATCATCCTTTATTTCCCAGCACATTTACGGTACTGTGTTGCTTTGCACATTCACACCGACCTTCCAACCAGTGCTGCATCAGCGACTGGAAATGCGCCCTTTCCTTCCTGCTCTTTCGTCATTAACCAGGTGTCTGTATGTTGTCTATGTGGTGCTCTATTTCTGGACTTTTTCTTCTGTTCCAGAGGTACGTGTGTCCTTGTGTGAGCACCAGCTTGTGCTAATTAGTTCGGCTTTATAACCAATTCTGATACCCACAGAGCAAGCTGTCTTAAATTGCTCTTCTTCAAGACTATCTTGTGTATCTTGGGTCCTTTGCTTTTTTTTCCTACTTAAATTTTAGACAAAGCTTGCATGCTCAGGAAGAGAATTTGGAATTTTGAGTCAACTTGTGAAAAATCAACATTTTACAATTCAAATCTTCAAATAAAAAATTAAAATAATTTATTCTACCATTTATTGAGGATTTCCTTAATTTCAGTGATTGTTTTTTCTGCATAAGGTCTTGTACACTGTTAGACACATTCTTAGGTATTTGATGTTTGACAGTATTGTAAACAGTGCCTTTAAAATTGTGTTCTAAAAATCTTGTTTCCAAATAGTTGATTTCCACAAGTATATGCAACAACTTTTTTTTGTTTGTTTGAGCATCCTTTGTTTCTTTTCTTTTTTAAATTAGGGTATACTAATTGTTCAAAGTTAGGGATTTCATTCTGACGCTTCCAGACATTCATATAATGCACATTGGCCATATGCTTCTCTCCCTCTTTCAGCCCCTTCCCCTTCCTCCTTTTCCCTTCCCTTCCACATCCCTAGTACTTCTCCTTTTAGGTTTATGTCTTTTTTTCCCCCCCTAGCATCCACCTAAGAGAGACAACATGCTGTATTTGTTTTGTGTGGCTGGCTTATTTTATGTAATATGACTTATAAAAATGCTCTCACTAATAATTTATACATTCCTTTGACTTTATGCATATATAATCATATCATCTATGAACAATGACAATTAAATTTCTTATTCTTCACTTATCATCATAAATAAATTTGGCGAAAATATAGAAATGTTCTTGTCTTTCTAGGTTGCTGAAATTTATTTTTTGCTGCAGTCCCACACACTAGCAAATGGACACTCTTCATCCTAGCCTGGTCCCCTGGAAATGACGGAAGCCCGTGGACAAGGGCGGCCCCCCGTCCAGGCTCTGCCCCTGGCAGCTCTTCCCCTGGCGCAGGTTGCTGGGGGTCGCTGATGAACTTGTAGGACAGCTCCCATCTAATCTTTACAGTTTTCCTCAGTGAAGAAAGAGTCGAAATGTTCTAATCTACCACTTCCAGAATGGGAATCCAAGTTCTGTTACTTTTATCTTCACAAATTAGCTGTTACTGTCATTTTTAATGAATATAATTAATTCTTAATGTTATTCATATTCACAATTCTGTCTTTTCACAGATACCTTTTCAATCTTAGAAATTCCTTCTGGAATCATTTTCTTTTCCTCCTGACATACACACATTAGGAATCCTTTTGTGAGGACCTGTTGTCCTCACGAAGTCAAGATTTGTGTGTTTAAAGCCTCGCTGTTTTGGGCTGGTCCCTGTGGTTTGGTTTACAGTCTCTTTGTTTGGTGCTGACTCTGGAGGCTTTTCTGGGTGTACTTATTTCTCTACATGGAAGGTCACGTTCCCTCAGCCCTTTGAAGACGTTAATCCACTGTGCCTGGCCACCATTGCCACTGTTGCAAAGCCAGCTGCCAGACATTGGCTCTGTTTCCTGTTAGCTTTTTTCTCTCTGGCTGCTTTGAAGATCTTCTTTGACTTTAATGCTCTGTAGTTTCCCTTCAATGTGCTCTGGCATAGATTGATTTTTCTTCGTTCTTTAAGACTCATTGTGATTGTGGTTTTGAGGATTTGTGACTTGTCTGTGCACCAAGTCACACCAGACCGAGACCCTTCAACACTGCTTCTCCCGGATCTTTGTTGTACTTTCTGCGCCTATTACAGAATGACAGACTTCTTCCTCTCTTATCATTTAAGTTTTTCCATTTGTTCATCTCTCTACGCTACGTTCGTGATAATGTTTTCAGATCGTTTTTCTGATTATGTGTCTAATTACATCTGTTGCTTAACCTCCTTCATTTGAATTTTAGTATAGATTTTAAATTTCTTTAAGGGTTTTTCTGCTTACTATTAAATATGAATATTATTTCTTGGTCTTTGTTAATATTTGTGCCTCTCTTTTTTGGCCATAGTACACACAGTTATCTTATATTTTGAATATGATATTCTAGCACCTGAAGTTTTTTCTTTTTGAGTTTGATTCTGCTGTTTGCTATTTCTTCTAGTTGTTCCTCAGCTTCCTTTATTTCCTTGTTTTATTTACTTATTGTTTGGTTTGGTTCCTTATGTTAGAGCCTATTTTGGGACATATTTGGATTTGCCTCTCCCAGGAGTTCAAAAGACTTCCTATCTGGGACCACTTTAAACCCAGTGCTTGCGTCGCACAGACAGGGACAGACGGTGGCTCCCAACCTGGGTGAGACTGAAGTTTCCTTGCTGTCTTTGTTGTTGTGGTGCTGGTGGTGGTGGTAGTGGTGCTGGTGGTGGTGGTAGTGGTGGTGTTAGGTGCTGTGGAGTCGGTGTCTGACTCATAGCAACCCTATGTACAACAGGCAACACTATTTTCAGTGGCAGATACACGCACGCACACACACACACACACACACACACACACACACATAATATATATTTACCCTTGTCTTTCAATGTGTGATCTCTTACGATCCTCAGATGCAGGGAAGGTTCCTTACCCCTTTTACTCTTCTCCATGCATTGCACTCATACTGGTTGTGCTTCAGACAAATATGGCAGAACAAGCACCCCCGCCCCCCAGGAAATGAATGAGAGCCCACGACGGTGTGAATGGAAACTGGAAAAGACACGTTTCTGCCTGGACATGGCATTGTGCTCAGATCCCAGGGTAGTTCATAGGAAATGAAGGGTAAATCCAAATATTAATGACTTTGAGAAAGTATCAGAAGACCTACTGCCGAGGGAGGGGTGGGCTGAGGGACACGGAGGGGGAAATTAAAGAGGAAGCTGAAGTGGCAATGCTCATCTAGAGATCTAAGCCTCCAACTGTCTGTCAGGACGGCGAATTCCCTTCATGCAAACGAGAGCAGGCTTTGATGTCGCAGAGATCCTACCTTTGACTCACATAAGACGCTCGCCTTGGAAGGGGGCCCATGGCAATCAGAGGCTGCGCTGGCCTGTACATCATCTTTTCTCACCCTCCACACCGGAGGTTTGTCAGGTGTCACTTGCCGACAGTCAACAGATGGCTCCGGCTTTAAACAGGGAAGTCAGTTCAGTCACCTGCCGAATGGCTTTGGCAAAGAACATCAGCACTGTCATATTTCCAACTTGTCACATTAACAGGATGTGCTGTGATAGAAAACAGAACTTTGCTGCATAATGAGGGCAATCCGGAAGTCTGTGGCAACATTTGTCCAGCGTCACAGCAGGATAGATGGCACTGAGGCATGATTGCCTGATAATCTGTACTGTGTTTAAATTCCACTTGATTTGGTGGAATTCATTAATTCACTCAGTCATTCTTTCCCCTTTTTCTTCCCTCCCTCCCTTTCTTCTTTCTTTCTTTCTTTCTTTCTTTCTTTCTTTCACTTTTGCTGTTTTTGGTAGGAGAGCTGCTAGGAAGCTAGGAGAGTCTTTCATCAACTCTGTTACATAAGCTTTGAGGTGGGCTTTAGCTAACTTCAGATTTTGGACCACACTGTGTGTTTGACCGAAAGAGGGCATATTCATAGTTCCATTACTTCAGACCTGCTGTCCTTACATAGCGATCTGTCCTTCATGTAACTATAGGAGTTCTCTTCCTAAAATACAAATCAGACCATGTCAAAAAAAGAAAAAAAGTAAAACTTTCAGAGACATGATTAACACTTTTAAAAACGACTTTTTTGGTTTTAACTATGTTGAGGTATGTCTTTCATATCATATTTTACCATTTTAAGTGTGAAATTCAGTGATTTTTAATAATCTAGTGAAGATGTACAAACATCACTACAAATCAGGATTTCTGATTTGTCTGCCCTGGGCAACCACTATTGGAATTTCTTTCTTTGTATCTTTGCAATTTCTGGATATTTCTTACAAATTGAATCATACAGTGTATAGATTTTCCTGTGTGAATTCTTTTACTCAACATGGTGTTTTTGAAGTTCATCCACATAACATTGTACACCTAGTTCTCTCTTTTGTGGTAAAGTAGTATTCCGTAAGGGCTGGGATTTAGCTCAGTTGGTAGAGGGCTGCTCTGCAGTCTCTGAGGCCCCAAGTTCGATTCCCAGCACCGCAAAATGGGAGAAGGATGTGGCAACCCACTCCAAAGGCAATCCCGAAACAGTCAGCCATTGAAAACCCTATGAGGATCACTGAGTCAGACTCAACTCGACAGTACCTAACAACAACACAAGTATTCCATAGCCTGCCCATTTACTGGTTATTGCACTTTGGTGGTATTATGAATATTGCAGAAGATTATGAAAGTTTTGGGTTGAGATATGTTTTCAGTTTTCTTGAGTGGATACCTAAAAGTGGAATTACTGGGCCATCTGGCAGATTTATGTTTAACTTTTTAGGAACTTGACAAACTGTTTTGCAAAGTGGTTGCACCATTTTGCATTCCCACCAGCAATCCGTGAGGGCTTCAACTTCTTCACATCCTTTCCAATATTTGTTGTTGTCTTTCTTTTTTCACTATAGTCATTCAAATTGATGCAAAATGGTACCTCATGGTTTCAGTTAGCACTTCCCTAATGACTAAAGGCTCACGAGCCATTTGTATATCTTCTAGAAATGTCTGTTTAAATCTTGTGCTAATGTTTTCATTGGGATGTTTCCCTTTTTATTATTGAGTTGTAAAGTGTAAAGTGTTTTGCGTATTCCGAACACAAGACTTTCCACAGAACTATGCTTTGCAATGCTTTTCTCCTAGCCTATGGCTTGTATTCAAGCCTCAAGTGGTGACAGTGAAGAATTCTACAGGGAAAATATTAAATGATGCATGAAACATCAAAAGAGATGGAAGAAATACACAGTTATTGTACCAAAAAGAATTGGCGGATGATCAACCATTTCAAGAGGTGGCATATGATCAGGAACAAATGATATTGAAGAAAGAAGTAGAAGCTGCCTTGAAGGTATTGGGGAAATCCAAGCCTCCAGGAATTGATGGAATACCAATTGAGATGTTTCAACAAACACATGCAGCCCTGGAGGCACTCACTTGTTTATACCAAGAGATTTGGAAAACAGCTACCTGGCGAACTGACTGGAAGAGATACATATTTGTGCCTATTCCCAAGAAAGGGGACCAAACAGAAGGTGGAAATTACCAAATAATATCATTAATATCTCAACCAAGTAAACTTTTGCTATAGATCATTCAAAACTGACTACAGCAATATATAGAAAGGGAACTGCATGAAAATCAAGTCAGATTCAGAAAAAGGTGTAGAACTACGGACGCGATTGTTGATGTCAGATGGATATTAGTCGAAAACAAAGAATACCAGAAAGATGTCTACTTCTGTTTTATTGACTGTGTAAAGGTAGTTGACTGTGTGGATCACAACTAATAGTGGCTAACATTGTGAAGAATGGGAATACCAGAGCACTTAATCTGTACATGGACCAGGAGGCAGTCATTGGAACAGAACAAGAAAACACTGCCTGGTTTAAAGTCAGGAACAGTGTATGACAGGGCTATATCTGTTCACCATACTCTTCATGCTCTATGCTGAGCAAATAATCCAAGAAGCTGGACTTTATGAAGATGAACATGGCATCAGGATTGGAGGAAGACTCATTAACAACCTGCAGATAAGACAGCCTTCCCTGCTGAAAATGAAGGAGATTTGACACGTTTACTGATGAAGATCAAAGAACACAGCCTTCAGTATTGATTGTGGATCAACATCAAGGAAACAAAAATCCTTACAACTGGGTCAGTACACAACTTTCATGAAAATGGAGAAAATATTGAGGTTGTTCAAGAGTTTGCTTTACTTGATTCTATAATCAACACCTGTGGAAAGCAGCAGTCAAGAAATCAAAAGACACATTGCTTTGGGAAAAGCTGTGGAAAAAGATTTCTTCACAGTGTTGAAAGGTAAAGATGTCACCTTGAAGATGAAGGTGTGCCTGACTCATGCCATGGTATTTTAATCACATCATATGGTTGTGAAAGGTGGACACTGAATAAGGGAGACAGGAGAAGAATTGATGCCTTGAATTATGATGCAGGCGACAAATATGGAATATACTATGTTGTTGTTGTTAGGTGCCGTCAAGTCGGTATCCGACTCATAGTGACCCTCTGTACAATGGGAAACACTATTGTCAGTGCTTCTCTGCTGTGCATAGGGTTTTCAATGGCAGATTGATTTTTGGGAGGGGGTTGTCAGGTCCTTCTCCCAAGCCTACAGCTTCTGGTGTTCCCAGGCGGTCTCCCATCCAGGTACTAACCAGGCCCGACCCTGCTTAGCTTCCAAGATCTGATGGGATTGGATGCCACAGGGCTATGGCTGCAGGCTGAATATACCATAGACTGCCAAAAGAACCAACGGATCCATCCTAGAAGTGCAACCCGAGTGTTCCTTGGAAGCAAGGATGGCTAGACTGTATCTTATGTATTTTGGACACGTCAGGAGGGACCAATCCCTGGAGAAGGGCATCCATGTTTGGGAGAGAGATGGGTCAGTGAAAACTAGATGTATTGACACTAGATGTATTGACACAGTGTCTGCAACAACAGGCTCAACCATAAAAAGAGTGTTTGCATGGTACAGTGCTGGGAGTGTTTCATTCTTTTGTGTGCAGGGTTTCTATGAGTCAGACTCAGCTCAATGGCACCTAACCACAACAACAATTTGGCACTGTGTATGTTTTCCTTATGCTGCTGTTTATTTTCATAGCTATATTTGAAGTGCATTTCTTGCAAGAAGCAAATAGTTGGATCTTATTTTTTCACACAATCTGACAATTTCTGAATTTTAACTGGAATGTTTAGTCATACCACCTTTAACATGACTATTGATATTGTTGTTGTTAGGTGCCATTGAGTCTTTCCCCACTTGTAGCAAGCCTTACAAGGTTTTCAATGGCTGATTGTTTCAGGATTGCCTTGGGAGTGGGTTGCTACATCCTTCTCCAATTTTTGTAGTGCTAGGAATCCAACTCAGGACCTCAGAGATTGCATAGTGGCATTGTACCAACTGAGCTAAATCCCAGCCCTGACTACTGATTGTTGTTGTTAGGTGCAGGTCGAGTTGAGTCCGACTCATAGTGACCCGATGTACAGCAGATCAAAATACTTCTCGATTCTGTGCCAGGCACATGATCTTATTTATATTTAAGCTGAATATTGCAGACACTGTGTCAATCCGTCTGGTAGAGGGTTTTCCTTTTTTTTCATTGACCCGCCACTCTCCCAAACGTGATGTCTTTTTCCAGGCATTGATCTCTCCTGACTACATGTCCAATATATGTAAGATGCAATCTGGCCATTCTTGATTCCAAGGAGCACTCTGGTTGCCCTTCTTCTAGGACAGATCTGTTGGTTGTTTTGGCAGTCCATGGTATATTCAATAGACATCTCCAGCACCACAATTCAAAAGCATTAGTTCTTCTCCTGTCTCCCTTGTTCAATGTCCAGCTTTCACAACCATATGATGCCACTGAAAATACCATGGCATGAGTCAGACGCACCTTCATCTTCAATGTGACGTCTTTGCTTTTCAATACTCTAAAGAGATCTATTGCCCCAGCTTTTCCTAGAGCAATGCGTCTTTTGATTTGACCCCTACTTCCATGGGTGTTGATTATAAGCTCGCTTTCTGGTCTCCATCTATTCCATCTCCTCTTTGTACCCTTGCCTTGTTTTTCTGCTTGTTTATGATTGTAGTTTATCTCATTTCTTGGCTTCTTTTCCATTATGATTTCATCTAAAATCTAGTGATTGCTTTAGAGTTTAGGGCATAGATCTCTAACCTACCATCGTCTATGTCAAGTCACACCATACTCGCATAGATCATAGGAGGACCTGACAGCATACTGCCATCTCTCTCCTCCCTGCCTTTAAGACACTGTTGTCATGTGGTTTACTTCTACCCGTGTTATCACTTCACAATGCATTTTCTTGTTTTGGTTTAAAGACTCAATTGCCTTTCATCGCATTTAAATAGTAAGGGAACTTCTATATCTTCACCGTGGTCACTGGCTACCGTCTCCAGTGCTTGTCCTCTGTCCCTGCAGACCTGGGTTCCCGCCTGGCGTCCTGTTCCATGTTCTGTCTGTGTTTCTTTCACATTGTTGGTAGAACAGAACTTGTGATGATTCCTCTCAGCTTTGGCGTTTCTGAAAATGTCCTTATTTTGCCATTGGTTTTGATAGAATTAGTCTGGGCACGACTTCCAGGTTGGTAGTTTTCTCTCAGCTGTTTAAACCTGTTTCTTTCCTGTCTTTCCACGCAGCTTCTGATGAGTAAGACGCTGCCACCCTGATCTTTGTGTTTCTGGCTGGAGTGGCTCCTTGTTTCTCTCTCTGGTTTGGATTTCCTTTTTATCACAGGTCTTCACTTCAATCCTGATATGCCTTGGGATTTGTCAAGCTTCTTAGACCTGGAGACTTCCTGTTTTAGCAAACTGAAGAATTCTCAGCCATGATCCCTTTCATTTTCCCTCTGTGCTCCCCCGCCCACTCCCCCACAGACGTAACTTACTGGCATAGTGTCTCTTGAAGTTTTTCCACAGGACCTGCCCGTCTTTTTATTTTTCTCTATTATTTCATTTCTTGTGCTGTATTTGGGATGGTTTCTGTTGCTACATGCTAAGCTCGCTGTACTTTTGTTTTGCGATATTGCCTATCCAATGTAATTTTCACCTTAAATATTGGAGTTTTTGCTTTAGAATTTCTGTTCTCTTTTCCCCAGCTGGGAGCCATAAATTGTCAAGGAGACTTTTGTACTGAGGGAACCGGCCTGTGTCTTCTTTTAATTGCTCTATACTTTCTTTGTAAACCTTAGCTATCATAAATTGGGCCACTTCAATCCAATTAGGGGCTAACAACACAGCCTGTTGCAGCTGAAGTGTAAATCACTTAATGTTTGGGTTCCAGGGCGGAAGTTGCTGGTCAGCTCTAACTAGAATATTGTCCACATAACCTTTACAATTGGAGGTCATTACTTTTTTTTTTTTTTTTTTTTTTATTAGAAATTTTTAATGTACATCATAATGTGATTCATTTTGACATGCTTTTCGTTGTGACAATTATCATATATGCAATTTGATAAGCATTATTCATATAGGTTACCCCTTACCCTCCTCTATGTTTCCCCCCTCCCCCCTTCCTATCTAAGTTTCCCATCCAAGTCTTCTCTATCT
>VMDO01019375.1:0-25657 GCA_007922755.1 Pedetes capensis | reverse complement strand
GGAGGTCATTACTTTTAATTTATTTACAAATTCCCTCAGTCGTGTCATTTTTTTTTAGCATTTGTTTCATTGGAGTATAATACAATATTAGTTATGAGTATTGGTCCTAAACATAAAGTAATCATAATAATTAGAAGCAGTAATCCTATTCCTAGAAAGCAAAAAGCACATTTTCATTTTCTCCATCCCCACCCAACATGGAGAGGTGCTTACCTATCTAAAAGCAGACCTTGGTTCCCAGCTATAGAAAAAAAGTAAAGGCTGATGTTTTGGTCTGCCTGACCTTCCACTGCCTTACATAGAAACATATAATGAGCAAGGGGTTAAAATGATAAATAAGGATAGAGTTCAAACACCCTATTATAACTTATCATTTATGAAAGGCCTGAGAAGAGATGGACCTTCCAGGTGTTTGTTATCTAATAATAATACAGTTTATGCTTTGAACTATAGGTTGTTATGATTAACAAGTGCTTGTGAAACTTTTTTTCATGAATAACTACATGTGCTATTCTTGCTGCTTGCATGACCTAAGCCTAAAAAGGTTGTATAAAACATTGAGCTGTTTGAACAATAAACGGAACAGATTCAAAAAAAAAAAAAAAAGAATTTCTGTTCTCTTCTTTGTTTTGTGTCTTTCATGTCTCTGAGCAACTTGGAAAATAAGGAACGCATTCACAATCACTTGTAATGTCCTTATCTGCTAATTCTAACATCTGTGTCAGTTCTGTGTTGCTGTGAGTGCATACACGAGTGCGCGTGTATGTGTGTGTGCGCGCACGCACGTGCTCGCGTGTGCCTCTGGGGCTGGAACACAGGGCCCTGCATGTGCTAGGCAACCACTCTACTGCCGAGCTGTCTCCTCCTTCCATGGTGTTTCGAGATAGGTCTCACTGTGTGGCTCAGGCTGACTTCGAGCTTACTGCGTAGCTCAAGCTGGCCTGGACCACATGATTACTGTGCCTCAGACTCCCCAGTGCTGGGACCACAGGTGTGGCTGCCACCCAGGGCTCCTGTTGGTTCTGACTCGGTGATTCTTCTCCTCATTACTGGCTACATTTCCTCACTCCTTTGTAAGTCTGTTCATCTTTTATAGGATGCCAGCCATTTTCTTAGGAGACTCTCGCTGTGGGACACAGCAGGTAGGGAAATACTTTTATTCTTTCAGGTTTTGCGCCCCTGACTGGCCAGGTAGGTCCTGCAGCAGCACATTGTCTAGGTCTGGTTGTCCTCACTACTGAGGCGAGACCTTCCTGCAATGTCCCCAGGGTACCATGAATTCTATGATTTCTGTGTCTGATTGAGTGGGAAGCACCATTGCCTATGACCCTGTGTGAAGGAGCCTCTAAGCTTTGGGGTATCTTTTTCTCTAGCTTCGTGTGGACCCCTGTACACACCCTCAGCATTGGTGATCAGCACTTTGCTGAGTATCCAGTGCATCCTTTGCAGAGCACCAGGTTTTTCTTTCTCTGTGCACTGGTCTCTGTCAGTGCTCTGCCGACCTCAGCCACTTGGTATTCCACGGTCCCAGTTCTGTCCCCTGTTGCCGGGGGCCTGCCATGCCCCACTGGCTTCCCCTCAAAGCTCTCTCACAGCAGCTGGGAGGGCAATCGTAGGCCGCCTTGCTAATAAACCCGGCTCTCCCAGGTCCCTGCTCTTCACTGCCCTGTGCCTGCTGTCTTGGGAACTTTTCTGTATGTTTTGTCTGGTTTCTTCTTGTTTTAGTGGTAGAGCAAATCCTGTCCCTCTTATTCCCTCTTGGGTGGCCCCACAGGTCCTCTTTCTTAGTTCCCTAGCCTGATATTCCAGGCCTCCTGTGACCTGGCCTCAGCCTGCCCTTCCAAGCTCTCTCTCAGGATATGCCTGTGTTCTTGCCTTTGAGCCTCTGTGCCTGTCCAATGCCCTTTCTCACTGTCTTGCAGGAATTAGTGGATGGAGCTTCACAGCCCAAGTCAACATCCCCTCCACCACTGCAAAAACGTCATACACACTGAGCTCTGACTATGGATCAGGCACTGTGGCAGGTGCTGGACCTAAGCACGGTGACCTTGAAAGGCATGTTTCTCACCTCTGGGAGCTCCTGGTCCAGTTAACAGGTGAACAAAACACAGTGTGAAGATCCTGCTGTAGTTAACAGGTGATCATAACATAGTGTGGGGATCCTGGGTTAGCTAACGGATGATTGTAACACAGTGTGGGGACCCTGGGTCAGTTAACAGATGATTGGAACTCAGTGTGGGGATCCTGGCTTAACTAACAGATGATTGTAACCCAGTGTGGGGACCCTGGTCTCCTTAATAAGTGATTGTTACCTAGTATGGGGAGTGAAATGGTAAGTTCAGCGCCAGCACCATAGCAGGAAGAAGCAGGAAGCACACAATGCCGAGCTGGGTCACAGAGCAGGCGCTGTCCATGGGGAGACGTGAAGAATGAGTAGATGATGTCACGACCATGAGTAGAGTTGAGGAGTGGGGAGGGGAAGAGGCCCCGAGTGAAGAGCCAAGCTGGCCGTGTCCCAGGAGTTGGGTGGATCGGAGGGTTCAGAGGTGAGCAAGGAGGAAGACAGGGACTTGCCGACCTCCTGAGAACCTGGACTTGACGGGCGGGCAGCATGGAGCTGGCCAGTGGCTTCCGTCCAGATGGTGACGTGGCCTAACTTGTGCTTCTAGAACTTACTCCAACTCTGGTGCAGCCAGGGGAACAGACTGCAGGCAGTGGCCTCGTCCACAGGGGAGATCATGAAACCAGAGCAGATTCGTGAGCACAGGGCAGAGCCGTCAGCCCAGGGAGGCCCTAGTGACAAAGTAGACACTGGGCTGCAGAGGACAGGAGTGGAGGGTGAGGGCCTAGGGGCCTGGCGGGGCCTGGAGGCAATGACAGGCCTGCCTTTGGCGTAGGGGAAATGGGGAGATCAGCCTTGGAGAGAAAACAAACTCTGCCTTCCCTTTTCCCAGATCTTCCTCTCGCGGAGTTGGCCGCGCCATTCCCCTCTCAGCCCGAGGGCATCTTACCTCCTGCATGTGCTGCCCCTGGCCTGCCGCTCCTCTTTGCATTTCAGCTGCCCTTGTTGTCCCCAGCACAATGCCTGTAACCCAGGAAGTGATTAACAAGCTCTGGTGAGTCAAGTTAACAAAGGACATTCATTTACGTGGCGTGACATGTGTGGCTGAACCCTTCTCTGTCCTGAGATGCAGTGCCAAGGGGCCTGTGCCATATCTTGAGGACTTTGTAGGCATGTCATTTTAATGTTGAGATCTAAATGGAGGTATCAACAGTGTAGGGTCAGACAAGGAATTCTTGGCTTGATTTTTTTTTTTTCCTGTGAGAACACTGATGATTCTGTGGAGCCATAAATACCTTCCTCAGTAAAGGAGAGAAGCAGCTGGGCACAGTGATGCACGCCCTATAATCCCAGCGGCTTGGGAGGCGGAGGCAGGAGGATCACAAGTTTGAGACCAGAGGCAGTCTGCGTAACTTAGCGAGACCCTGTCTCAAAAAGTAAAAAAATTAGCTGGGGGTGCAGCTCAGTGGTCCAGCACTTGCAGAGCATGCAAGTTGGAGGCCCCGGGTTCAAACCCTAGGACCACAAAAATAAATAAATAAATAAATAAATAAATACAAATAAAATAAATAAACAAATAATTTAAAAAATACAATAAAATAAAGAAGGAGAGACACGAAGAGGAGTGTGCTCTGTGATGACAGGCTGCCCAAGGCACGCGGTCCAGTCAGGTCCTTGCCAGCTTCTATGCTAACAAGGCCCAGGGAGCAGGGCAGGCCTGCACCCTCTCTGGGGGAAACATGGCTTCCACAGGCCCAGAGCTGGAGGCAGCTGCGGCACAGAGGCTCAGCAGCAGCTGTCTAGACTCCCAGTCAGGCCCCGGCTGGTGGTGACTTCACGTAGCCAAGTTTCTTGCTCTTGATAGAAGGGGGACCGGCAAGACAGTTGTTGATGTGCATGGCGGGACATCAGTGTGGAGACACTGTTGCTGGGGGAATGTCCTGGGCAGAGCTAGGGGAGGTCCAGGAGGATGGGCGCCTGGAGGACGAGGGGCTGTCTGGGGGCCGCTTTTGTAAGGAAGGCACATCAGGCCCTTGCGGGTACTTCAGACCTCAGCAACAATGTTTCTTCTTAAAGAACTGGGTCTAAAACACAGCATGGCTTAAGGAAACACAGGCAAAACCAGCCACCTCCCGTGGTGCTGTCTCCCAGGGCCTCACTTCAGGGGCAGAGCCTCCGAGCGCCGCCTTGCGGGTCTTCCTCGCAGGCTGTCCCCAGAGAGCTGTGCGACTCCGTCAAGGCAAGGCCGGTGACCCCTCCTCCCCACCAGCCCTGCTGCACTGTGGTCTGGTGTTGAATGACCCCCAAAGGCCCCTGTGCTGGTGGCTTGGTCCCCAGCATGGCGCTGCTGGGTCGAGGCAGAGCCCTTGAGAGGCAGAGCCCAGGAAGAGGCCCTTGGTCATTGCCGTGTGCCTTAAAGGGGACTGTGGGACCCCAGCCTCTTTCTCTCCTCTTCTCTTGCTGCTTGGCCAGTCACGAGCAGTTTTCCCTGCCATGTACACCCACCTTGATGTCTGGCTTCCCCACAGGTCCATGGACGAGGCCGGTGAGGGACTTAAACCTCCAAAAGAGTGAGCCCAAAGAAACCTATTCTCTTTATAAGTTGATTATCCCAGGGATTTGTTACAGTAACAAGAGACTGACTAACACCCACCCCCCAAACTCCAAACCTGTGGGAGGCCGATATCTCAGTGATTTCTAGAACTTTCACTACTCCTACAGCTCAAAGAACAAGTGATATTAAGATGCTTTGAAATCTTTGTCTGGCAGAACAAGAACGTTATCTTGCTAAATCTGACACTAATTACCTGACAGAGATATGTCCCTATCTATTTAATTTCCATGTGTATTTCTTCCTCTGTTAATCATTTGTGTTCATTTTCCCATAATCTTTCTTCACTGACTTTTGTAGCACTTCTTTTGTTAAATATATTAACCCTTTGGGCTGGATTGTGGGGCACACTTGTCATCCCAGTGACTCAGGAGGCTGACGAGGGGGCAGGAGGATCGAGAGTTCAAGGTCAGAAGCAGCCTGCGAAACTTAGTGAGACCTTGTCTCAAAACAAAACGTAAAAGAGGCTGAGGGTGCAGCTCAGCAGTAGGGCCCTTGCCTAGTGTGCACAAGGCGCTGGGTCTGACTCACAGCAACCCTCTGTACAGCAGAAGGAAACACTCCCCAGCGCTGTGCCCTGTCCAGCACTGTGTCAGTGCTGCTCTGCTAGTCATAGGGTTTTCAGAGGCTGATTGTGTTGAGATTGCTTCAGGAGTGGACTGCCACATCCTTCTCCCATTTTTGCTATGCTGGGGATCAAACCCAGGGCCTCCGAGAACACAGAGCAGCGCTCTTCCAATGGAGCTAAACCCCAGCCCATATGTATATACACATATGTACATGTAATAAACCTTTGACACGCTCTGCTAATGATTCCAATGACTTAGCCTGTTTAATGAGTCTCCTCAGCTCCCGGAGGTCAGTTTTGTTAAAATCTCCACTTTGAAAATTGGGAGGAGTTTGTAGTTGTTGTTAGGTGCCATCGACTCGAGTCCGACTCATAGTGACCCTATGTACAACAGATTGAAACACTTGCCAGTTCTGTGCCAGGCACGTGATCTTATTTATGTTTAAGCCCATTTTTGCAGACACTGTCAATCCATCTGGTGGAGGGTTTTCCTCTTTTGCATTGACCCGCCACTCTCCTGAACATGATGTCTTTCTCTAGGGATTGATCTCTTCTGACTACATGTCCAAAATATGTAAGATGCAGTCTGGCCATCCTTGCTTCCAAGGAGCACTCTGGATGCACTTCTTCTAGGACAGATCTGTCGGTTCTTTTGGCAGTCCATGGCATATTCAATAGACGTCTCCAGAACCGTAATTCAAAAGCATCAGTTCTTCTCCTGTCTCCCTTGTTCAATGTCCAGCTTTTACAACCATATGATAATGTGACCGAAAATACCATGGCATGAGTCAGACGCACCTTCGTCTTCAATGTGACATCTTTCCTTTTCAATACTCTAAAGAGATCTTTTGCCACAGCATTTCTCAGAGCATACTATTTTAGCATGCTATTTTTTGGCACGTTGCTGTTCTCACTCAGGAAGAGGGTCGGGTAGGCAGAGTGGCTGGTATGGTGGCCCATGGTGCCATCAGGAACATGACCACCCCAGCACGTTGTTCCCCCTGCATGTTCTGTTCCAGACACACCTGGAAACCCATCCGGTGTTCCTGCAGCCGAGCCGCCCCCCTTGCCATGCAGGCTGTCTGTGGCAGCCTCTGACCTTTCTTGCCCTTCCCTGTGCATTTGCTTCTTTAACCCACGCGTGGTTTATACAGTGTGGTACTCGGAAGAGAGGACCAGCATTGTCCAGTGGCCAGCATCCCCCAGCTCCATGCACTGGGTCAGCCCTGGGTCCAGAGCCCTGGGAGAAGCCCCCTGCCTCCTGCTCAGAACCTTCGCTGTGTGAGCTTCCTACCCAGTGTCCTCGGCCGCCTGCTTCCTGCCGGGTTGCACAGGCTCCTGCCCCTCAGGTGGTGGTGTGGGTCTCTGCTCCTCAGAAATCTTCCCAGGCTGCGCGGACAACGCAGCCCTGTTCCCTGCTCCGGTCTCCACCTTTGCCTACTTTCCCTGATGGGTTAACCTCACTCTGAATTATCCTACTCATTGTTTTGTATTTATTACCAGTCCCCCTCTCCTTGGCTTCATCCCCGGCTATTGGAACAGTGCTTTGCATATGGCAGGGACCAAATCCATGTTCATGAATAAATTCAAATGATCTTTATTTTTAATACACAGACACACACACACACACACGCGCGTGCGCGCGCACGTAGTTGTTGTTGTTAGGTGCTGTTGAGTCGGCATCCGACTCATAGTGACCCTCATACTATTTTCAATACTACAGTATTTTCATACTATTTTCAATGGCTATTTCAATGGCTGACTGTTTCAGGATTGCCTTGGGAGTGGATTGCCAGGCCCTTCTCCCATTTTTGCGGTGCTGGGAATCGAACTCAGAACCTCAGAGACTGCAGTGCAGCACTCTACCAACTGAGCCAAATCCCAGCCCCATATATATATATATACGTGTGTGTGTGTGTGTGTGTGCACGCGCGCACTTGTACGCAGTACTGGGGATCGAACCATTTGCACCTGCTGGGTGAATGCTGTACTGCTGAGCTACATCTGCAACCAGAATATGTTCTCAACATCTTTGTAATTGTAATATCTAAAAATATTTTAAATCTATTCTATGCTCCCTGTCTTTCGAATAAAAGGAGAATCCTTCACACAGAACCTTGGCCCTCTGCGCTCCAGCCTTCCTTGCCCAGTGCCCCCTGTGCACCTGGCGCCAGTCCAGCTGTTCAGCACGCAGCTTTCTTCCTGGTCCTCCACAGCACAAGGGCTCTTCTGCCTCCGGTCGTTTCTGAATTAGGACATTCTTCCTTCTGTGCTCTCTTTAAACTTTAATTATACGTAGTATATATGTGGTGGTTGTTTTTCTTTTGTATTGACAGATGCATAAAAATGAAAACCAAAAAGGAAATGCCCAGAGTAGTGTATTGTGATAGAGCAAGCCCTTTATGGCCTCCGCTGGGGCTGAGAGTGATGATCCTCCCTGATGCTCAGCATCTTCGCCCTGCCTTGCCTCGAGCAAGTCTCCTGGATGGCTCAGTATTCTCTGCCTTGATTTTCTTTACAGATTTACTGCCTGAGTATGCATCCCTGATAAAGACAGCTTAACTTGGCCTGCTTTGAATGTTATTTCAGCGGCATGCTGTGATGGGTGTTCATTTGTGTCTGGATTTTTTTTTTCTCAAAATGAGGTTTTTGAGATTTATCTGCGCTGACTGTAGCTGTCGTTTGTTCATTTTTATTACAGTATACTGGAACAGTGCGTTAATGTGTCGTAGATCTCCCAGAAGCACGCTACACCTTTCTCTAGGTTCTTTGCTGAGTTTTACTCATTGTAATAAACTTAACCCAAGGCTCACAATTTCAAAGATTCAGAGACGTCTCCATGATGACTCCCGGCCTCTGTTTCCCTGCCAGCTCCTCCTGTGACCTTCCTGAAGAGCATCGAGGGTGACATCACTTCTTAGGAAGCAGGGTTGTGGGGACAATGGCACAGCTGAATGACAAGAGCAGTTTCTCAGGAAGAGAACTGGTGGGTGAGTGTGAGGGATGAGGGGTGGAAGGAGACCAGGTGCAGTGGAATCCGCAGTTAGGCGCCCCTGCTTTCTTTTCCTTTTCCTTTCTTCTTTTCTTTTCTTTTCTTTTCTTTCCTTTCTTTTCTTCTCTTTTCTTTTCTCTCTTCTTTGTCCCCCTGAGACAGGGTCCTGCTATGTAGCCCAGGCTGACCCAGAACTCGCAATCCTTCCGTGTCAGCCTCCTGGTTCCAGGATCACAGGTGTGGCCACCGTGCCCTGCCTGAGGCTCTACTTGTTGTCTGTGTGAGGAGCAAGGGAAGGAGGTCTGGGGACTGTGCAGATGAAACCACCCCAGGGGACACAGGCACAGGGATGAATCGTGCTGCTGCCCGCTGTGACACGGACACCAACATCACTGTGACGTTCAGGCAGGGCATTTCCTGACCCTCCTGCTCAGTCCTGAAGACAGGCAGGGAAGTCCTCGTCCAGGTTATTGGTTGAGCCCTGACTCTCCTGGATGCTCTGAAGCCAACCATGTCTGTGCGTTCCTCTGGGAAGACCTGGGTGGCAGATTGTCCAGGAAATCCAGTTGAATCTTAAGTGCGAGACGCAGCATCGTTGGAGCTCATTGGTGAGGCACAGCCATTGTAGAAGAGGCTGTTCAAGGAGTAGTGGGAAGGAAAACATCCTTCCCTTTCACGTTCACTGCAGTGGTGACTCAATAAGCATACGTATGTATAATTGTTTGGGTAATACCGACCTTTGCTGGGCTGTCAGCCCTTTAAGAACAGGGGCTCAGGCTATCTCATCTTACATATCGTTCCACAGCTCAGCACAGTGCCAAAAAGTAAGGCATATTAAAAATAATAATGAATGCAGGAAAGGAAATGCACAGGTGGGTGGCCAGTGATGAAAGAAAACTGTAATTACCAGCAACACATTAGGAAAACTTAACAGGATACGTTACGGGTACATTACCGCTCTCATTTACCTTAGTCACGCAGAACAAGGGTGGGAACTGGGGATTCCAGAGATGGGCTGAGCGTGTGTGACCATGTGTGTGCTTTGGAGCGGGCAGGGGCAGGGAAACAGTCATGTCCGAGATGTGAAATGACCTTAAGGGAAGCCAGAAACTCCCACCACCCCTTTGTACTGAGATATGACATGCCTAAGAACATGTGTCCATGGGCCAAGGAGAGAGGCCAATTTATTCCCAAGAAGACACAGCCAACAGCAGTGGGATTAAGTTTCTGTGAAAACATCTCAAGTCGGGTGACCATCCCCTTTGACTTCCCTCTTCCAAAAGGCAAAGGAAATGGACTCTGGTGACTGAATGGAAGCTGGTCCCTGGCAAGGGGCCCTGGCTGTGACTGCCAGGGTCTCTGGTCTGGGACAGGACTTCTCTGGGAGCCATAGGATCTGCCTCCTGCAGAAGGGTTTCCTTTCTTTGATGGGCAAGTGGGATCTCGCCTGGAGACCGGAGGGCAGAGGAGCCCCGTGGCCTTCCCATGTGAGAGCTACTTCCAGGAACCCACAACTTCTTGTTCATACTCTGGTGCAATTTGTGAGGAAATGATGATGGAGGAATTTAAGGAAGTGGTGAGATCTGCAGGGACAGGCAGAGGCAGGGCTTGGGTGTGGAGCACCCAGCAGGGGAGGCACTTTGAGGCTGGTAGGCACCTTTGATTAGGAAGGGAGCTGGCCTGGGTTCTCCTTGGAGGGGAAGCAGGGATGTGGCTGTCTGAGGGAGGTGCACACATTGTGAGTGTTCCCACGTGGCAGGAAAGCAAGGGGCTCTGGAGGGCAGGGGCCTTGTTTTGGAGGACCAACTCTGTGCAGGGTGGCCTCGGAGCACTCTTCACTCAGGGTGCAGAGGGCGAGGTGGAGCCCTGAGCCCGGCTCCTTGGCAACAGGCTGGGTTCCTATCACAGTTGTGTGGCGTGGGCTGAGCAGGGGCCGTGGGGTGTGAATCCCCTGCACCCAGTCCCCACCCAGGACTGGGGAAGAGCCACTTGGAACCACGTGGTGCTGGCCCCTTTGACCTGACCTGAGCCCTAGGACCCTGCCCGCTGCTGACCACAGTGAGCTTGGCTCTGCAGGGGCTGCCACACCCTTGGCCCCCACGCCAGTGTCCTCCAGGGTTGCCCTCTCCTGGGGCTGTGTCCCTCATCCTCTGATGGCCATGGACAGGGAAGGGGGAGTTACTGGAGCCCCCTGGCTACCCTTGTACCATTTTCTCACATTTCTTGCACAACCTTCACAGCATAAGCATCTCTGGGAAAGTAGCTGGGCCCTTCCTCCCCGACAGGGCCCCCATGGGTCACACACATGGGCTCGAGTCCATGCTCTCTGTCTTGCAAGTAAAAGAATCCTCCACACAAAACCTTGGCCCTCCGCACTCTGGCCCTCCTTGCCCATTGCCCTCTGTGCACCTGGCACCAGTCCAGCTGCTCGGCTCAGTCAGGACTGATGTTTGTAGGACGGCAGCTGGTGGGTGAACACAGGAAGAATAGAGCGCGTTATTAGTGGTGCGACACTGTTTCCCCTGTGTTTGCTCCATACATTGGCCACGGTCACCTTTGATGATGCGATAGACAGTACAGGGGTCCCTCCTCATCCCCAAGTCCCCTTACGCCCTCTGGAGGAGCAGCCATGGTGATAGCATCCTCTGGGCCGGGTCTTCAGAGACAAAGCTTTGTCCAGGCCTGGGCGGGAGGGGCCACCCTCACAAAGGTGGTCCCCACATCCTGGACAGCTCCCTGGGCAGGAGATGTGCGGTCACCGCCTTGGGTTACCTGTGGTTGGAAGCTGTTGCTTGGTAGCCAGGAGAGGGCAGAGCTCCAGAATGAGGCAGGTGGGGGGCCAGGCCACGCGCTGAAGCAGGGGATGGTGGGCAACGTGGCGTGGGGCGTGGGCAGCACTCTCAGAAGGGCCCCGGGTCCCTGGAAAGACCTCTCAGCTGCGGCTGGCTTGGCTGGCTCCTAGCAGGGTCGAGGGCCAGGCCGTACCCATCCGCTCAGCACGGAGGTCAAGGGTGAGTGAGGCCCGGCCACAGCGTCAGGGGCAGAAGTTCTTGGCTGAGACAGCAGCCTGGTGCCCCAGCGCAGCACCGTGGTGGGTCAGGCGTGCGGTCCAACGCTGCCTCTGCGCGTCTTTCACTTCTGGGCGTCCCTGGTGTCTTGGCTGTGCCACAGATCTGAGATGCATCGAGATGCGCTACGGGCAATGCCTCGCCCTCCCTGTCTCAGTCCCTTTCATGTCAGCACTCAGTCCTAGTTGCTGGCACAAGGGACCAATTTCTACCCATAATCTGCCTGTAGCCGTGCGCGGGCGCAGCTGCGGAGCACTGCAGGCGGCGTGTGGGCTGTGATCGCTGTCACGCAGTGGACGTAAGGCCCTCATTTGTACCTTTTTTTTTTTTTTTTTGGTATGAGATGTGCTTTTTGAAGGTAGTGGGGAACTCAGGATGCTCAGTGAAAGGGATATTTCTTTTTGGTTTTAACTTTCTCCCCCATGCCTGATGGTAAAGCAGGGTTCCTAGCAAAGGAAGCACAGATGGGTCAGGGGCCTCTCAGCTTTAAGCCCTGGTTGCCGCTCACCAGCTCCATGATCCCAGGAGGGCCAGGTGACCTTCTTGAAAATGAGCTCATACAGACCAGGCAGCCTCTGCATTCAGCCCATGCTAACATGGATGCCATTTTCATTATTTTGAAATAACCTCAGTGAGGCCACTTCTAATTCCTACCATCTTTCCTTTCCTTCCTTCCTTCCTTCTTTCTTTCTTTCCTCCCTCCCTCCCACCTTTCCTTCCTTCCTTCTTTCCTTCCTTCCTTTTCTCCCTCCCTCTCTCCCCTCTTCCTCCCTCCTTCTCTGGTCCTCCCTCCTTCCTGGAGAATGCACAGCCCCAGAATGAGTGGCCTCTGCACCAAGCTGAGCTTTGTAACGAGGGGTGGTGAGACAGCATGGCTGACGAGTTGAAGCGAAGGTAGTTAGAGGGGAAAATGCACCTGCAATTAGAGCTGAAGAGTAGATTTTTTCCACGAAGAGCAAATAAATCTTATTGTGTAAAAGACTTCAGAAATAAGGAAAATATAAGGATAATCAGGGGCCGGGATTTAGCTCAGTTGGTAGAGTGCTGCGCTGCAGTGTCTGACGTCCTGAGTTCAATTCCTAGCACCCCCAAAATGGGAGAAGAACCTGGCAATCCACTCCCAAGGCAATCCCAAAACAGTCAGCCATTGAAAACCCTATGAGGATCGCTATGAGTCGGACTCGACGGCACCTAACAACAACAACAAACTAACTACGATACTCCCACTCTGTGGGAAAACCTGCTGACATTTGGATGCCTTCCTTCCTTCTTTCTGCGCATGCGTCTTTGAGATTTTTTTCTGATGTTTTTCACAAGGTATCAGAAGCGTTGCCTCATGTCACTATCACGCAGCGGCTGTGCTCATGGCTGGGTCTGGCTGTGTCAAGGGTGGTCAAGCCTTTTGGCCCATACTCCCACATGGGTGTTCTGGCTTTCCTAGGGCACGCGTGATGCCAAATGAATGGTTTGTGCATATTCTTGAGTCTACCTTGGAAGTCCCTCTGCGGGAAGTAGCAGGACACAGGAAGTATGGGCTTTGGGGTCAGCAGCCTCAGCTGAAATCTTAACTCCCCACTTAGAGCTGTGTGACTTTGTGAAGTTACCAATCCTCTCTGTGCTTCATTTTCCTGATCATCCTGAGCAGGCTGTAGATAACCGTGGTGTGTCCCCTGTGAGGTGGTGGCACCCTTTCCCTGGACAGGCATGTGGAAAATGGTTGTCAGGTATTTCCTTTTCCCACCTTGAAAAGGGCCAGGTCAGACCACACAGGCCACTCTGCTCCAGACACTGGGCATGACAAGCTTCCTCACCTGTGTTTTTCCTACAGGATGGTGAATCTCCATCATCAAGTTGA
Organism: Pedetes capensis; assembly: GCA_007922755.1. Lineage (NCBI taxonomy): Eukaryota > Metazoa > Chordata > Mammalia > Rodentia > Pedetidae > Pedetes > Pedetes capensis. Next base: position 12,501 of record VMDO01019375.1, on the reverse strand, counting down.
TTGGATTGAGAGACGCCTAGGAGATTTGTAAGGCATACCTCTGGGTGTGTCCATTACGGTGTTTCTAGAGAGGTTAGATCACCAGGGCTCTGACTTAATGAATGGCTTAATCCACTGACAAATTCAAAATCTGCATGGACAATTGGGGAGTGGGATGACCATGGAAAGCGGGGCCTGGGTGGAGGAAGAGGGTCCCTGGGAGCTTGGCTTTCATGGTACACCTGGCCCTGGCCCTTCCTGCTGTTCCTCTCTGCTCCCTGCCTGCCACAGGTGAGCAGCTTTGCTCCACCATGGTTTCCCAGGTGTTCGCCTCAGTGCTGGAAAGCACGACCCACACAGCTCTCAAGGCTCACAGTGGAAAGGTACAGCACTCCAAGACTTATGAGCAAAGCAGGGCACAATGCCATTCCCCCCCTCTTTCACCAGGACTAGCTATGACTCTGAGGTGTTGACTTCAGGGCTTCTCTTGCCTCATGCCCTGCGCTGCCTCCCTCATCTGTGTGAAGGCTGCCACTGCATTAGGGGCCACTGCAGGTCACTTGCATTGGATTATGATTCCTCTGGGGGCCAATAGGATCCTTCTAATTTTGGTATTTTCACAATGTACCTTGGATTCTACTCTTGGATTATATTCTTGGATTCTACTCTGCAGCCTTTCAACAGTCTTAGAGGGCTACAAAATCCAACGTGGATTAGAATTGCATGTAACCTGGATTCAAGTGAGAGTTCTTGAGAGAGCTCTCGACCACACACCCAATCCACATGCGATTCTAATCCACATCTGATTTTGAATTCCTCTAGGACTCTTGACGGGCTGGGATTTAGCTCAGTTGGTAGAACGCTACTCTGTAGTCTCTCAGGTCCTGAGTTCAATTCCCAGCACCACAAAATGGGAGAAGGATGTGGCAACCCACTCCCAAGGCAATCCTGAAACAGCCATTGAAAACCCTATGAGGGTCGCTGTGAGTCGGACTCGACTCAATGGCACCTAACAACAACAAGGACTGTTGAGACGGTACAGAGTAGAATCAAGACTGTGTGGGGTATTTTAGAATTACACAGGGCAGTGTTGCTTATTTAATATTATTTTACTGTTACTGTGGGTTTTTCTCCAATCATTAGGATAACTTTTTGGCTAAAACAGATCGTGCGGGATTTCTCCTGCACTCAGTGTGAACGGGTTTGACTGAGGCCATCCATGGCCGTGGGAAGAGGCCTGGTGATGCGGAGGTGCTGTCTGCCACCTATGCCTAGATCTGAGCGGGGCGCCTCCTATTTAAATGGAGATAAGAAAGTTGCTTCCTTCCTAGGTTGCCATAAACATGACACATTGTGTCCAAAGAGAAATCTTTGACCACCACAAGATGACAAAGATGTTTTTCTGTTTCCTTCTGGATGTATTACAATTTTAGCTTTTCTAGGTCTATGGGACGTTTCAAGATAATTCTGGTGTATGGTATTACTTTTCTTTGGTGTTACTTTTTTTTTTCCATGCTGACACCCAATTGTTCCAGCACCATCAGAGGGAAATATGTTCCTTTCTGCTTGGCATTGCCTCGGAGTCTCTGCCAAGCATGACTGAAAATACAGGCCTGGGCCCATCTCTGAGCTCTGCGTTCCGTTCCCCTGATCTCTGTATCTCTGTCCTGCCAATACCACACCATCTCAGTTATGGTGGCTTCACAGTACGTCTTGAAATCACAGCCTCAGTAGCGTGGTCTGGGGTTTATGCCCTCCAGGCTGCCAGTCACAGGGGAGAGACCCCAGCAGCCCACCTGAAGTGCTCCAAGCCCATCTCTGCATTTGCAGGTGGCCAGGGCTCCCACCTGCTATGTGTCTGCCAGCTTGTTGTGCTGTGGAGGCTTTCGTGTTGCTGTGATGCTGAAAGCTATGCCACCAGTATTCAGATACCAGCAGGGCCACCTATGGTAGACAGGTTTCAGCTGAATTTCCAGACTAAGAGTAGGGAGAAGGACATGGCAGCCCACTCCCCAAAACAATTAACCATTGACGACTCTATAAATCGCAGAGAAGCACTGTCAAATATAGTGCTGGAAAAGGAGGCCCCCCAGGAGGCCTCTCAAATGAAAGGCATTTGAGAAACAACTGGGGAAGAGTTGCCCTCTCAGTGTATATAAGGCCTTAATGGCAGGAATAGTGTAAAGCTCCTGGGGCCTCCGTTTGCTGATGTGGCACAACTCAAAATGAGAAGAAACACAGTGGTTGCAACAATGGGCTCAAACGTAAAAAGATCATATGCATGGCATGATGCCCAGCGGCATCTCGTTCTGTTATATGTAGGGTTGCCATGAGTTGGATCCAACTTGATGGCACCTAACAACAGCAAGGCCTCCCATAGGTGGGTCCCTGCTCAAAAGATTTCATTTTATCTTGTCATTGTTGCTCATTTTGGTGAGTTTGTTTTTGTGCTCCCTTTGGCAATTTCTGTCTTCAATCTCAGGTAGAAAATTTATTGATATAACATTATTTAATTATGTCTTTACTATCATTTTAGTGTCTATAGAACTTGTAATGTTTTATCTTTTATTCTTTATATTTACCACTTGTGTTCTGTCTTTTTTTGTGCAGATCTTTCCATTTGGTATATCTTTTCAAAGAACCAATTTTCCTTTTTTTTTTTCCATTTTTTAATCCATTGATTTTCAATCTTTATTTTTTGCCCTCCGCATGTCTCTGGGTTTAGTTGTTCCTTTTACACCTAACTGAGATAGAAAATGACATTATTAAGTTCTAAATTTTCCTTCTTCTCTAGAATGACATTTAAAGTTCTAGGTTTTCTTCTGAGCCCTTGCTTTGCTGCCTCCTCACATTTTGGTATGTTGCCTTTAAAATTTTCATTTAGTGCAAAGTTTTTTCTCTCAATTGCCTCATAATTTTATTTTTTATTCATGGATTCCTTAGAAATGAGTTGTCTAATTTGGAGATATTTGTACTTTTAAAGGTGGTTTCCTATTGTAGACAGAATATTCTATAGAATTTCAATCTTTTGCATGATTTGATGAAGATTTGTTATGGCCCAGTATCTTGTCTGTTTTGGTGACTATTTCATCTAATGTGTTAAAATGTATTTGTAGTGACCATATGTAGTGCTGTACAAATGTCTATTGAGATAAGGTGTTTGATGGTGCCAATATCAAATCTTCCATGTCTTTATTCATTTTAATTATTCTATCAGTTATCAAAGGTGTTGAAGCCTCTGGTTTGATTGTAAATTTATTTCTCCCTGTAGTTCTGAGGTTTTGATAAATGTATTTTGAGGCATTGCATTATAAGTGTTCTACTTTTCAGATATATTGGCTCCGTTACCATTGTGCAATATCTTTCTTTGTCACTGATAATGCACTGTTGAAGTCTGTTGGTTCCAAGTAATAATAGTAAGCATACTTTGTTTATATTTACTGTTTACATGCTACATCTTCTTCCATTCTTTTACTTTTAATCTCTTTGTTTTTGTATTTAAACAACTTTTATAATTATCAATTTTTTTCTTGTTTTTTCCCCTCTCCAAATTGGCAAAACCTGAGTTTTGATAGGAGTATTTAGTCTCTTTATATTTAATATAGTCATTGACATAGTTCTATTTTAGTCTGGCTTCATTTGCTTTTCTGTTTGTTTCATACTTTAATCTTGGGATTATAATTTATTTAATTTATTTCAATTGACCTGGAGTTAGTATCAAATTACTTGGAGCATAGGAACTTTGCAAAATAGGTATGCCTTTTTACCAACCTAATTGCAATCGTCATAAGTGTTACATCTGTGTCTATTATAAACTCTATCCAGTGTTTTGATTTTTGGCTAAAGAGTCCTATGTCTTTTAGAGAAAGTAAGAAAGAAAAGAACAAAAGCAACAATTGCAGCATTTCTATTTAGCCATGCAGCAATCATTTCCATTGCTCTGTGTTTCTTCTCAGACATCTGGGTCCCCCCTCCCCCAACACACACACACACAAGTCCTTTCCTTGCAGCCTAGAGAATTCGCCAGAACTTCCTGTTGTGCTGCCACTGGTAATCCATTCCCTTAGCTTTGGTTTATCATTTTCACTTTGTTGTTGTTAGGTGTTCTCAAGTAGGGTCTGACTCATAGAGACCCTATGTACAACACAATGATGAAGCACTTCCCAACACTGTGCCATGCACGGCCTTATGTCTGCATATCTCTGTTATTCATAGGGTTTTCAGAGGCTGATTGTTTTATGATTAAGTGCTTACAGGTGTGGAGTGCCATGTCCTTCTCCCATTTTTGCCGTGCTGGGGATTGAACCCAGGGCCTCAGAGAGCACAGAGTGGCATGCTACCAACTGAGCTAAGCCCCAGCCCCGTTTTCACTTTAGAAGGAGAATTTTGCTAAATACAGACTTTTTGATGGACTTTTTTTTTTCTTTTTTTAGCATGATGTGACAAAATAATATTCCCATATATTCTGAACTCCAGGGTCTCTAGTGTGGTTGTCTATTAACTGTATCATTATCCCTGTATATAACAAGTCACTTTTCACTGGTTTTAAAAAATGCTTTCTCTAGTTAGCTTCAATAGTTTTATTAATATATATCCAGTAGTGGTTTGTGCTTAGTTTCTTGGAATTCACTGACAGTCTCTGGTCCATAAGGTAATATTTTGTATCAACTTTAGGAAGTTTTTGTCGATATTTCTCGAGTACATTTTTTCCAGCTCCATCTTATCTATTTTTCCAGTGAGACTCCAGTCGTGTGTCTGATGGGCTGCTTGATACAATGCCTCTGAGGCCTCCATCTTTTTTCTTGCTATTCCTCAGATTCACTAGTTTCTTTTTATCTAAATACAAACTAATTGGTCCTTTCTTCAGCGTTACCACCAAAATGCTATTTAGCTTTTACAGTAAATTTTAAAAATTTCAGTTATTGTATTTTTCAGCTCTAGGATTTTCATTTTTATAGTTTTAATTTCTCAGTTGCCACTTCCTATCCCTTCAGTTATTAAGATCATTTTTCCTTTTATTCTGGAATTCTATTTATAAGAGTTGTTTTGCGACTCCTGTTTACTAAATCAATTACGTCACCTCCAGTCATTTTCTATTGCCAGTTTTTTCCCTGTGTATAGACCACAAATTTCTGTTTATTTTCACTTCCAGTAACTTGGCCTGCAGCCATACCACTGTGGTGTCTGATCCCGTCAGATCTTGGAAGCTAAGCAGGGTCGCGCGTGGTTAGTACTTGGATGGGAGACTGCCTGGGAACACCAGGCGCTGCAAGCTTGGGAGAAGGATCCAGCAACCCACTCCCAAAAATCAGTCCACCATTGAAAACCCTATGAACAGCAGAGAAGCACTGACATAGTGATTTGCCTGTTGTATACAGGGTCGCTATGAGTCAGATACCGACTTGATGGCACCTAACAACAACAAGTGGGCTGGGGTTTAGCTCAGTTGGTAGAGCACTGTGCTGTAGTCTCTGAGGTCCCAAGTTCAATTCCCAGCACCGCAAAAATGGGAGAAGGGCCTGGCAATCCACTCCCAAGGCAATCTTGAAACAGCCATTGAAAACCCTATGAGGGTTGCTATGAGTCAGATACCAACTCGACGGCACCTAACAACAACAACAACAATAACAACAAGTAACTTGGGCTTAAAAATTAGATATCATAGATGGTATTGTGTAGTGATTCTGGGGTCTGCAGTGTTCCTAGTTTTTATTTATTTTTGTTCTAACTTGCAGTTAACTTGCCTGGCTTTAAGTTAAAAAATTGTTTTCCTGTTATGTAGCTGCTGAAAGCTTGCCTCTGTTTTCAAGTATTCCAGCTGCTATTATGTAGTGTATTTTTGTAAATCACACTTGCTAATATTTATATTTCAGCATAATCCTTTAAAACCAGCTTGTCATAGCTTTTTATTTATTTGGTATTTAACACTACAGCCACATAATTTAGCAATCCATCAAAGATTTAGATGGAGATTACGCTCAGATTTGGGGCTTAGCTACTCTGGGGTTTCCTTGCTCCTGAGATTTACCATGAGTTTCTGCAGCTCTGCCCATCCGAGGCTCTGTGTCCTGGCAGCCCAGCCTGGGAGGTGTGAGCTGTCTGTCACTGAGCCAGCATTTGGAATGTGCTCAGTGAACAGCTTAGGTACTTGGCCCTCACTAGTGCAACTGGGCTCTCCAAGACAGCCCCTCCCTGCTCTAGGGGGCTTTCCCTTGGGTCCTCTGTGGTGTCGCCACAAATAGCTTAGCTTTCAGCCAGTTGCCCAGACCCGCGGGGTTTTTCAACAGGGACCTAGAGTAGGGGGCGAACGAATGGGAGAGACAAGAGACATGAAGGACGAGAGCAAGACAGGCTGTCTGATCAAGCTCCAAAGTCTTTAATGTTTTGCTGTAGCTTAAATACACATGGGAGGGGGAGGTACAAAAATGTCACAAGGGTCAGGGACTTCACAGAAGTCTTCAGTTCTTCCTGTAACCCTGACAACCGCTATCAGATGGTAATCTCAGTTCAAAGGTCACAACGCCCTGTGACTCAACATCTGCTATTTTCACCACACCCTGCACTTTTCCATCAGGGTATCTTGTAAAAGGTTATGTATGGTCTTGGCTCCCGGCAGCCAGTGATTTGGGTGGGGTTTATATTCAGCTTTCCTGCCTCAGCCCTTGGGCAGGCCCCTTGCTCCCAGAGTATCCCTTGAGATCACCAGCTTCTTTCCCAGCTCTGGCTTCTCATCCCCTGAACTATTTAGGTAAAACTGCCCTTCATTCCTCCTGCCACGCCTGGGTGCCGGAGGCTCTCAGAGTCCCACAGGCCACCAATCCACAGCTCTTACTCCTTCCACTTGCATTCTTCTCAAATAGTAGGCCTTCTTCCCTGGCTTCTGTCCATTGTTTGCTGATTTCTAAATATCTCCAAGTAGCTCCTTAAATATTTTATGAAGCTTTTATCATTTTAATCAGAGAAGGATGCAAAAATTTCAGCAAATTGAAGTTTGCAGAAAGACTTCCATTTGTTGCAGTTTTTGCCTCCCATTATGATTAAACAATCTTTTAAAATTAAATATTCCATTTTTTCCCTTTTGTTTCATGATTTACTGCATTTGACCACACTTCTGAAAGACTTCAACTATGACAAGAGTGAATGTAGTGTTTTGTCCTTCCATCTAGAAGGCTTTCAGTCTTTCATCATTACTTAGGATTCTACATGTGGTGCAGCTATTTGAATATAATAAGTTTTCGAAAGTTGTTTTTTCCTTGCTATAAGTTAGAAATGAGTGTCCAATTGTATCAGAAGCAGCATATGCCTTGATCTTTACTTTCATATGGGTGTTATGTGGTTTACCTTATTGTTTTTATTAGCATATTAATAATAAAACCATTCTGTTTTGTTAAAAATGTGAAACCAATCTGCTTTGTAACTTGATTTAATACTGTTGTTGTAGTTTACATTTCTTTAATCACTCTTGAGACCGAATATTTTTCTTGTATTTCTGAGCCATTCAAAATTTCTCTCCTGTGAATTGACTTTGCAGTCATTTCTATTTCACTGTAGCCTTTTAATATGAATTTGTTACAACTTTTTATGCATTGAGGATATTAAAACTTTGTGCAGGTGGCAACAATACTTCTCTGGGTTCTCCTGGTTTCTAACTTTGTTTGTGGTGCAGACAGATACGGAGTTCTGTGTTTTAAGGGGTCCAATGGAGCAGATTTTTCTTCCCCCTTGTCTCTCCTTCCCTCGCACGACATGGTCATTGGCCTTTCTTTCCATGAAGTCATGGCTTACTTCAGTTTTAAATTTTCTGTCCCCCGAAAAATTCTGTTTGGTTGCTTTGGTTTGGTTTGGTTTTTTGAGACAGAGTCTCACTTTTTAGGCCAGGCTGGTCTTGAACTCAGATCCCCCTGGCTCAGCCTCCTGAGAGCTGGAATTACAGAGGTGCTCCACCATGCCTTCTATGCTGATATAAATTGAGAAAGAGAGGTCGAAGCGTTATCTCCCCACGCATTGCTATTTGTTGCTGACTAGGTCATCTTTCCCCGTCACTTGTTAATTGGTCACAGGTCCTTGGACTCGTTAACTCTTCTTTATTCCATGGCTCCCTGTCCCTCACTTTGCTGTGGGTGGTGACGTGTCACTCTAGTGAATGCATCTACATGGTGTATTTTTTGATATTTTATAGGCAAGCATCTTTATTGTTCTTCTCTTTAGTTTTTCTCTAAGATTCCTATGTGTTTTCTGTTTCAAAATAATTTTTGAAAAATTTTGTCAAGTCAGACTTTATTCGTGATTCCAGTTGAAACTGCACAAAATCTATAGTGGTAGCTGGGAAATATAACATCCTCCAAGTGTTTTGATATCGCACCTGGAAGCACAATGAAGCTTCATTTGTTTGCGTCCTTTTCATGACTTTTGCCATCTAAACTGTTTGCTTTAGGCAAATCTTGTACAATTCAGAAATTTCCATCCCTAAGACCCGTGCTGGCATGGTAGCTATGGTAAATGGACTGTTTGGTACTTTCACATTGTACTTGGTTATTACTGGATTATGGTAAAGGTACTGGCTTTGTTATTGTTATTGTTAGGTGCTGTCAAGTCAGTATCCAACTCATAGCAACCCTCACAGGGTTTTCAATGGCTGACTGTTTCAGGATTGCCTTGGGAGTGGATTGCCAGGCCCTTCTCCCATTTTTGTGGTGCTGGGAATCGAACTCGGGACCTCAGAGACTGCAGCGTAGTGCTCTACCAACTGAGCTATGAACACAAAACAATTGATTTTATTTTCAGTTCCCCATTCTAGGCAAACGCTCTCCCACTGAACCATACCCCTAGAGCCTTTTTTTCTTTTTCTTTTTTATTTTAAGACAGGATTTCTCTAAGTTGTACAGGTTGCCTCTGGCCTCCAACCTGCAATCCTCCTGCCTCAGACTCTCTAGGCCCTGGGATTACAGGCATTGTCCTAATATTGGTTCTTTGGCCTGGCTTATAACTCTGAGCTACCTCGGTTATTGTTGTTGTTGTTGTTAGGTGCTGCTGAGTCGGTATCCGACTCATAGCGACCCTCATAGGGTTTTCAATGGCTGACTGTTTCAGGATTGCCTTGGGAATAAGAACATCTTATTTTCTCAGGAGTTGACTCTTGGTGGGCTCCTACTTTGTTGGCTGTTCACCACAAGGTCCAAGACAGATTTAGAAGATTAGAACTTTCAGCTCTGCCTCCGTCCTTGTGGGAGGGGAGACGAGCTAGAGATTGAGACAACAGTTGATCATGCCTGTGTGATGAAGCCTCCGTAAACCCCTGGAGAGCTTCCAGGTTGCTGAATAGGGGAGGTCTGGGAAAACAAGTGCAAACCAACAGGGCATGGAGGCTCTGTGCCCGCACCCTGCCCTATGCATCTCTTCTTTCTGGCTATCCTTCCTGATACTCCGTAATAAGGCAGCAATATGGTCCCCCAAGTTCCATGACCCTGTCTAGCAAATGACTGAACAAGAAGTGGGGTGGTAGTATGGCAGGTGTCGATGTGGGGCAGTCTTGTGGGACTGACCTCTGGACCTGTGGGGGCTGAATAGTGTTAGAATTAAGTGGAACTGCAGGACCAAAGTTGGTGTCCACTGCTAAACTGTTATGTGGGGAGAGACCCTTGCAGATCCGGTCGCAGAAGTGTTTTGTGTTGAGTGCAGAGAGTTTAATAGAAGAAAGAGGTTTTCATTTTCCAGATTATGTAAGGGATAGGAAAAGTTAATAATTTGAGGTATGTCTATCTTCGTTTCATTTAAAAATATTCTTAGTAAAAGTTTTCTTCATTTTACAAAGAATCTGTAAAAATCAGGAATCAATGTTGAATTTGGCCAAATGGCTCTCAGGCAGTTATTACAATAACCACAGTTTGTTTTTCTTGAACTTATTATAATAAATTTACTATTTTCCCCTGAATAAGCCATTTTTGGTGATTTTCTGTTATTTTAGGTATTTTGATAGATTAGATAAATTATACTGTTTAATACTCATTTTAAAATATTTATTCACAGCTAAAATTATTATGTGGCTTTATTTTTATGTTTCTAAAATTTTTCATTGTCAGAGTTAATGTGCAATGAACTGGGAAGTTTTCCAAATTTCTATGTGCTGAAATAATTTAAATAGCAGAAGAATGATCTCCTTTTGAGTTTTGAAATTACCTGTTCATAAAAATGACTGGACCTTGCATATCTTATGAGATTAGTTCCTGGGCAACTTTAAACATTTCATCTTTTACATTAATTTTTGGCTATAAGGAATATGTGAATAAACTTTTTAATGCGGATTTTAAAAATAGAGATGGAGAAAATTCTCTCCTTATTTCAGGCTGCCTTTCCCATTGCTCAGCAGGTATGAAGAGTTACCCTAGTTATGGATTCATCTAGATATTTCCTTTGTATCTAAAGCATGCATAAGCACCCAAAGAAATATATATCCTCTGCATTAGTTTGAGTAAAACTAGATAATTCGAAATGCATATGTTGAAATTTTCCTTTTCTTTTAATAATAAGTCTTAGCTTTCTGTGTGAATTTATGGGACTTTGGCACTGTCTCTGCTACTGTGTAACACAGGATGAGAGCACCCTTAGGTTCGTTAGTCTTTGGTGCTATTTCTTTCAAGATTAGCAATTATATTTTCTAAAAACAAGTCTGGAAACATTTGCTCTCCCAAAATATCTTTCATTTCCTCCAGATTTCCTTCTTTGTTTGCTCCCTCACTCCTGCTGTTCAGTCCCTCATTCATTCAACAAATGTTTATTGAGCTCCTCCTGTGGGTCAGGCACTTTTAGAAGGACTTAGCATATATCTCTGAGAAGAGACTCAAGTCCCTGGCCTCAGGTGGCTAACATTTGAGCACATTTACCGTCATAGGTTTGGTATGTTTACTAAGATCGTGAACGCTGAAAGATATAATCCTGATTTTTGGGTATCTCCATAGGATTACTCACCTTTGTAAAATTTACTCCTCGTCTTTATCTGTTTTCTTTCCCAGTGTTTTATATTTCTGTTTCCTCTTTTTCTGTGCTTATTACAATGCTTCCTTTTTTTCCTCAATTCATTTATCTTCTTTATTATCAGGTTTTTGTTTTTTTGTTTTTTTGTTTTTTTTGCCACAATTAAAAGCCCACAAACAAAACTCAGGAGTTCTAGTAGTTTAAGAAGGTTTCTTCATTTCTCTTTTTAACGGAATTGCTTTCTGTTTTCTCCTTAATTTTATTTTACTTTTCTTTTCCTAGGTCCTTAAATGACATGGCTGGTATATTTGCTTTGTTACTTCATTGTTTAAGAATGAACAATATGTTTGGGGTCTGTGTGCGGCTGCGAAGATCCCTGTGTAGGATTGTTCCCAGTTAACACAGAGCCGTTTAGCTTCTAGGGTGTGCGAGCTTCCTGCCTGGTTGTGCTCAGGAACCTCAAGAGTCTGTGGGAACCATGGGGAGGCGCCCTGTGTTGGCCCACTGGCAAGGAAGCGTAGGTCTAAGTCAAAGTCGCAGCAAGGTTGTGGCCCTGGCCTGTCACGTCATGGGATGGTGAGAGACGGAGAGGATGCCTTGGACACTCCATGGAGAAGGGGCAAGTCTGCAGCCACCTCGTGATTTTTGTTTGTCCCCAGTTAACCTGCACCTGGATAGAAGGTTTACTGTAGCTTTCGTGAGGCTCACAAGTGAGAGGTCCCAGCTGGCTATGCTCTTATGTGCATTGCTTCAGTTTTCCATGGTAAGTGTTGGTGCCTTTATGAGATTAGCAAAAGCTATTACTTGTCATCTGCATAAAACCTGCTGGGCAAAGTACTGAGGACTCCATGACCTCCTTTCATCCTCAGAACAAGCAACTCAAGAAGCAACTGCATGTTTCAACTGGGAAAATGAGGTTTTGAATGAGGTTTTGAAGGTAGGGACCTTGCCTGAACACAGAGTTAGTGAGTGGGAGAGTTTGTACTTGAATTCCGGGACCTGCGATTCCAAAGCCTGTACTTTTTGCCACTTGGTTTCAAGAGCATATAAGCATTTTATTTTGTTTTATACTTTACTTTTATTTCTCTCTTTATCCCTTTTCTCTTACAGTCTAGGGCAAAATTCTCCAGCTGCTCATCTAAATCACTGAGGAAATTTTCCCTGAGTTCAATTCTTTTCTCTTTTGCCATCTTCCTTTTTTATATGTAGTTCTGTTTTTTAACTGAGAATGGATTCCTGATCACAGACTTGCTGTCCTCTGAACTTTTCTTTACAAGTTCTGGAACGGGGGAAGTAAGTTTTCCTTGGATCGCGCCGTGAGTCTGATTCACAGGGGGACATCTCTGACTGTGCGGGTTATTGCTTTTCTTTTCGTTGATAAATCTGTGCATGTAGAGCGAGTTCTCTCTGTTAATTTGTCCCCATGGAGAGCTGTGGACCGCGGTTCCCCATTATTGGATTTGAGATGGGTCTTGTGTGGATTTCTTGCATTCTGTTCCAAGTCTTCCAGGGCGAGGGATTGGCTGACTGGGCTCTCATTTTGCTTTGCCA
>VMDO01019374.1:0-39833 GCA_007922755.1 Pedetes capensis | reverse complement strand
TAAAAAATGGAAGACACTCAACTAGGTGGATTGACACAGTGGCTGCAACAATGAGTGGAAACATAAAAAATGATCATGTACATGGCAAAGTGTCCTGGAGTGATTTGTCTGTTGTACATAATGTAAAGCTGCTACGAGTTAGACTTGAGTTGATGGCACCTAAAAACAACAACAACCAAAAAAAACATAGAGGTGAAATCATTGCCCTACTAAAAAGAACTTTAATTCATATTTCACATAATATACAGAAATGAATTAAAAATGGATTAGAGAGTTAAACTTAAATCTAGAATATATGAAACTTGTAGCAGAATATATGGAATAAAATCTTTGTTATATTGGATTAGACAAAAAGAAAATTTGCTAAAGAAAAAAGGGTATAACTCTTCAAAATTTAGAACTTATATTCTTCAAGAGACACTTAACAGATTGAAAAGACAAGACAGGTTTGGAGAAAATATTTGTAAATAATGTATCTGTTAAGAGACTTCTATGCAGTATATATAAAGAAGTCTTTAAAATCTGTAATAAGAAACAAAATCTATTGAAAATGGGTAAAATAGTGAAGAGATATTGCAAGCAGTATAACATGTAGAATACAAAAGTGGTACATAAAAATTTGTGAATTACATCATCCTTCAGTGTGGCACAAATTGCGACAGGTTGTGACATGAGTTTAGCAGGGGAACTTAAATCTGAGATCTGATGGAAAAAGTGGCTCCTATGACAATCAATCAACTCCCAAGTGGGGCTCTGGCTTCATGAATCATGGTGTAAGTTTAGTGTGGGAACCTGAAATTGTGATCTGCTAGAGAGAGTGACACTGTGACCTACCATCATCCTGCTGGTGAGAGTGTGTATAGGGAGAATCTCTTTCCATGTGGAAGAGTTGAAGTATGGAGTCTGACACACAAGAGAAAAGAATTCTATATTAACTTTCATGTGTCAATGTGCAGAGAAGACAGCAGCCCATGAAGGAATTTGAGGTAAAAGTTGTGGTGGGGAGCCAGTCTGGAAATCTGGCCTAACTAACCCTAATGGTGAAAAACACATGCCCATGCATGTTGAAGAAGGAATAGCCACTGGGGGAGCTATACTTGGGACCTGGTGACAGGGATCCAGATAAATCATGAATCAGAGTGACCAGAAAGTGTAGGATAGCTGTTCAACAACATCCAGATAGAAGGCAGATATTTTAAAGAACTCATATAGTCAGAATTAACGAAGGTGAGTTGAATGGCTCAGGAGTGTAGGGTTTTTTTTTTTTTTCCTTTTTTTCTCTCTCTGAAGGAGTTGAATGTTTCTGAGGTTCTGTTTTTGCAATAAGTACAGCTCTATGCATTTAATTGAATTATTATTTTTTCAACACTATTGTTTCTCATTTCTTTCTTTTTCCTTCCATTTTCCTCTCTCTATTTATCTGTGAGTGCCTGAGGAGTTCTGGTGTTTTATTTTTTAATAAGTACTTGTTGATTTATGTGTCAAAGTCAAATCCAGATTTCTAATACCGTTAAATTGATTAGATCTTGCACCCAGACCAAACAATGGCCATCTTCAGCACAAAATACACCTGAAACATGTAACATCAGGTTGTATGGGAAGCCATATTAGGCCAAAGCCCTTCAATGGCCAATTTCAGAATAGTTCTCTTAGAGATGCCAGAAAAAGAGTTTAGCATCCTACTGATAAATATGTTGAAATACCACAAAGATACCATGATGAGAGCAATCGAAACACTAGACAGAAAAGTACCCAATTTTGAAGAATAGTTCAGCAAAGAAATTGAGATCCTGAAGAAGTATCAAAAAGAAATGCTATAATTACAAACCACAGTCAATCAATTGAATATAACAGTAGAATCTTCAGTAGCCAGAGTTGATGAAGCAGAAAACAGGATCTCTGACACTGAAAAAAATGCTGAGAATCTTGTCTATTCAGATACCAAGAAAGAAAGAAAGATGAGGCAATATGATCAGTACTTTCAGGAGGTTTTCAATAACATATGGTGGTTCTACCTATGAATTCAGGGGTATATGAGCAGAAATTTTCATGAAGGGTTTAGGAAATCTATTCAATGGGATAATAGATGAAAACTTCCCCAAACTGAGGTAATAAACAGATATCTATACAAACGAAGCACTCAGAAGCCCAAATAGAGTAGACCAGAACAGATTCCTTGTAAGATATATTATAATGGGAATACTACATCTAGAGATGAAAGAAGCAATTCTAAAAGCTACAAAAGCTAGAAAAGAGAAATGCTAACTCACTTGCAAAGGTAAATCCATCAGAATAACAGCTGACTTCTCAAAAGCAACGTTAAAGGCAAGGAAAGCCTGGTCAGACATCATTCAAGTGCTGAAAAAGAGCAATTGCCAACCAAGATTACATTAACCTGAGTGGCTATTTTTTAAAATAGATGAAGTGTTCAAGACATTCCCTGATATTGACATGTTTAAATGATTCACAAAAACCAAACTAGCACTGCAGAATATCCTAAATGAAAAACAGCACATGAGAATTGCTAGATTACCCCAAATGCAATCTCAAAGCAAGTAATAATAGATATAAGGGAACTCAACAATACAAGAGGCTAAATATGAATAAAAAATAGAAATAAATACCAAATTGCTGCAGAATAACGAGCTCCTCTCAATAATTACCCTAAATGTAAATGGTTTCAAATCGCCAATCAAGAGACCCCAATTGACCAAGTGGATTATAAAGCAAAAACACTTGATTTGCAGGATTTGAGAGACTCACTTCATCCACAAAGATGATAAAAAACTGAAAAACAAAGGCTGGAAAATAATATAGCAAGCATGTAGGAAACAAACAAACAAACAAAGCATGAGTACTGAATGATTTCTGACAATATGGATTTGAATCCTAAAGTAATCAATAGAGACAAAGATGATAACTACATGCTAGTAAAAGGAAGAGTCAACCAGAAACCCATAATGATACTTAATATTTATTAACCAAATATACATGCACCTACCTTCATAAAGCAAATTTTGTTGGAGACAAAGGACAAAAATGGCCAGAAACAACAACTATGGGACATTTCAATAACTACTATCTTCAACAGACAAGTCATCAAGGCAAAATTCAGCAGAGAAATGAGAGATTAAATAGCACCATAGTACAACTGGATGTTACAGATATCTAGAGAATATTCTTTCCAGCAGATGCAGAAGTCACATTCTTCTCAGCACCACATGAAAGTTTTTCTCAAGTAGACCACACTTTAGGCCACAAAATGATCTTAACAAATACAAAAATATTGAAATTATCCCCTGTACCTTATCAGACCACAATGTTATAAAAGTAGAACTCAAAAGCAGAAATATCTCAGTAATGTTAAAAATTCATGGAGCCCAAATAACACACTTCTGAATGATCAATGGGTCATTGAAGAAATTACAGAGGAAATTTTAAAATTTCTGCGATCCAATGAGAATGAAATCATATTCTTCCAAAATTTATGGGATACAGCCAAAGCAGTTCTAAGAAGGAATTTCATAGGAATGAATGCCTTCAGCAATAAGTTAGGGAAGGTTCAATTAAATAACTTATCCATTGTAAGGCACTAGAAAGCCAAAACTACCCAACAGTAAAAGGGGTACGCAAAAGAAATCAACAAGACCAAGGTACAAACTTATCAGAAACAAAAAAGACAATACAAAGGATTAATAAAACAAAGAGTTAGTTCTTTGAAAAGGCCAAAAAAATTGATACTCCCTTAGACAAAAGAGAGAAAAGGCCCAAATTAAAAAAAAAAAAAAGCAGAGATGATAATGGAATCATAACTAAAGACACCAACAAAATACAGAAAGTCATCAGAGTCTATGTTAAGAATTTGTACTCCCCAAAACATAAAAATACAGAATAAGTGGATAAGTTGCTTAACACATATGAATCAGTAAAATTAAGCCTGGAGGACAAAAGCAAATTAAACACAACTATTTCATTCACTGAATCAGAGACAGTAAATGTTCTCCCAAAAAAAGAAAAGCTGAGGACTTGATGGGATCACAGCTGAATTCTACCAAACATTCAAAAAATTAATATTTATTCTTCTCAAGTTATTTCATAAAATAGAAAAAGAAGGAACACTCCAAAATACATACTATGAAGCTATAATTACTTTGATACAAAAGTCAGACAAGGACACTTCAAAAAAAGAGTACTATAGACCAATTTCCTACTCCATAAATTTCTGGAAAATTGAATACAGCAGCACATAAAAACCATACACCATGATCTGGTGGACTACATTCCACAGATCCAAGGCTAGTTCAATATATAAAAATCAATTAATGTAATTAAACATATCAAGAGACTTGCACACCAAACAAGGTGATTATCTCAATTGATGCTGGGAAGGCTTTCAACAAAGTGCAAAATCCTTTTATGTTTAAAGTGCTTAAGAAACTGGGATAGAAGGAAATTATTTCAACATCATGAAAGACATCTGTGACAAACCCATAACCAACGTCATATTTAATAGGGAAAAGCAGAAATCATTCCCTCTAAGATCAGGAAATAACAAGGATGTTCACCTTTTCCTCTCTTATTCAACATTGTGATTGAAGTCCTAGCAAGATCAACCAGGCAAGAGAAAGGAATTAAAGGAATACAGATAGGAAAGAA
Organism: Pedetes capensis; assembly: GCA_007922755.1. Taxonomy (NCBI): domain Eukaryota; kingdom Metazoa; phylum Chordata; class Mammalia; order Rodentia; family Pedetidae; genus Pedetes; species Pedetes capensis. The sequence continues at coordinate 35,177 of VMDO01019374.1, read as the reverse complement.
GAGGTCAAATTATTCTTATTCACAGATAATATGATCCTCTAAAAATTCCACTAGCAAACTCATCAAGCTAATTAGCTATTTCATCAAGATAGCAGGATACAAAATTATCACTCAAAAATTGGTAGCTATCCTTCACATTAATAGTGAACAGGGAAAGAAGGAAAACAAAACAATAGCGTCATTCAGAATAGCACATCAAAAAATTAAATATTCAGGAGTTAACCAAAGACTCTAAAAATTTCTATGAGGAAATCTTCAAAACATTAAAGAAATAAATAGCAGAAGATACTAGAAGATGGAAAGACTTCCCTTGCTCAAGAATCAGGAGAATTACTGTTGTGAAAATGTCCATAGTACCAAAAGCTGTGTACAGAATTAATGCAATCCTTATTAAAATTCTAATGACAGACTTTGCTTCAATAGCAAAAAATCTTAAATTTCATATAGAAGCACAAAAGACCAGGAATAGCCAGAACAAAACAAAAACAGTGCAGGAAGTGTCAAAATATCTGACCTCAAACAATGCTACAAGGTGATAGTAGTGAAAATATCTTGATACTATCACAAAAACTGGATTGAAGACCAATGGAACAGAACTGAAGACCTAGACATACACCCCCACAATTATAACCACCTGATTTTTCAAAAACAGGCTAAAGATGTTCAATCGAAAAAAAGATAGCCTCTTCAACAAATGGTGCAGGTAAAACTGGATATCCATCTACAGAAGACTGACAATAGACCCATATCTCTCAATCTGTATGAGAACCAACTCTAAATGGATCACAAACCACATTAAGCCAGAAACCTTAAAGCTACTAGAAAAATAGTTCAATGCGTAGGTTTAGGTAAATATTTCTTCAACAACACTCCAATTGCCCAGGAAAATGTAACAAGAATCAACAAATGGGACTACAGAAAGCTAAAAATGTTCTGTATAGTAAAAGAAATAATCAACATAGTAAAGAGAGAGTCCACAGAATGAGAGAAAATCTTTCCATCCTACACATCCAAGAGAGGACTTATTTCTAGAATATACAAATAACTTAAGAAATGAAACACTAATACAACATACAACCCAATATATGAATAAACAGTGGAACTGAACAGAGTTCTCAAATGAGAAAGTATGAATGGCCAATAAACACATGGAAAAATGCTTAATATCCCTAGCCTTTAGGGAAATGCAAATCAAAACTTTACTGAGATGCCATCTGACTCCACTAACAATGGCCAAAGTAAATAAATAAATAAAGAGTAACAAATGCTGGTGAGAATATGGAGAAAAAGGAACCATTTTACACTGCTGATGGTACTAGAAATTAGTTCAGCCACTTTGGAAATATGGAAGTACCTTAGAAAACTAGGAAGAGAACTGCCATATGACCTAGTTATAACATTTCTGGGAATATTCTCACGATTGGTCATCATACCACAGAGATAGCTGCACTTCAATATTTAATGTAGTACTCTTCATAATCACACAAGTATGGAATCAATCAAGTTGTCTTAAATAGAGGAGTGGATTGAAAAATCAGTGTATATATACACAATGGAATATTACTCAGTAATAAAGAAGAATGAAATGTCATTTGAAGCAAAATGGATAGAACTGGAGAACGTCTTCAGCCATCTTCTTGCTTTATTCAAAGCAAGAAAAATAATTCAAACTACACATGTTTTTGTTGTTGTTGTTGTTGTTTTGCTGTTGTTGTTGTTGTTAGGTGCCATAGAGTCATGTCTGATTCATAGCAACCCTCATAGGGTTTTAAATGACTGATTGTTTTGGGATTGCCTTAAGAGTGGATTGCTACATCCTTCTCACAATTTTGTGGTGCTGGGAATCAATCTCAGGACCCCAGAGACTGCAGAGCAGTGCTCTACCAACTGCACGGAACCCCAGCCCATACATGTGTAGATATACACAAATAAACTTTCATACATATATAAGATGGGAAAATATGAGTAGAAAGAATAGAGAAAGAAATCAGTGGGTGGGAGCAGAGGTTGGCAAAGGAGGAAGGATAATGGAAATAAAGTAGAGAGGAAACATATGATCAACTATAATCAAAACATATGATTCAACTATATCAATACATAGGAAGTATGGTTCTGTAAAACATGTAAGTTGATGAATGTGTATGCAAAATTGATGTAATTGTTGCATAATGGTATAGCAAGAGTCTTAGTACTTTGTACCCCTCCAACATTTATAAATAAAAATAGAAAATGTGTGCATTAATATCATAATACACCTATTAAAATGGAGGAAAAAGAGGAAGTATCAATGTTGTAAAGAATCTGTAGAAATGAAAATTTTTCATATGGTGCTTTTTGGATTGTGTAATGTACAATCATTTTACAGGACAATTTGACTTTTTCATTGAAAATTAAGTGTACACTTAATATGTGACCTAGATTGTTGGCATCTATCCAAGTGAAAACAAAATTTAAATATATACAAATTAAATCATATTAACATTAAATACTGGAAACTAAATATACCTTGATTTGTGGGTGGATGAATAAACTCTGATATATTTACACAGTAGAATATTGTTGTTATTGTTAGGTGCTGTTAAGCCATGTCTTACTCATAGAGACCCTAGGTACAACAGAATGAAGACCTCTTCAACACTGTGCCATGCCCAGCACTATGTCAATTCTTCTCTGCTATTCATAGGATTTCCATTGGTTGATTGACTTTTTGGGCATGGGCTGCCAGGTCCTTCTCTCAAAATCCTGGAAAGTATCTAAATATACCTTGATCGGTGAATGGATGAATAAACCTTGATATATTTACACAGTGGAATATTATTCAATAATAATAAGTAATACTACCAAGTGTTGTATACCAATGAGGCTAATCCTCCAATGCATTATGCTAAATTAAAGAAGTCACACTCAAAAGACTAAACACTATAAGATTACAATTAAATGTCATTCATTAAAGACAAAATAAAAATACTGGGATTTGTAAAGGCTTAAATTCTAAAAATGCATGTGAATTTTGCAGGGATAATAAAACTATTTTATAGCCTGATTAAGGAGCTGGGATTTAGCTCAGTTCATAGAGGGCCACTCTGCAGACTCTGAGGTCCTGGGATTGATTCCCAGCAATGCAAAAAATGGGAGTGGCAGTTCACTCCAGAGGCAATCCCGAAATGATCAGTCATTAAAAACCCTATAAGGGTGGCTATGAGTCAGACATGACTTGCTGGCATCTAACAAAACCAACAACATACCCTGATAAAGCTGATGGGCACACAAGGGTGTGAATCTGATAAACTCACAGAACTATTCATTGAAAAAGGATGAATTTTATCATACCTAAATATCTTAATAAAACAAATGTAAAAATATTTGGTAATGTCTTTAGTATTTAGATTTAAATATACTGTAGTATCATTATGCAACTATTGTGACCATATTCTATATGCAATTTGTGGACATAAACGTGTGCGTAACATAAAATTTAGAATGCAGTATGTTATTTTCCTAAATATATGAAGCAATCCCAAAGCAATCGGCCATTGGAAACCCTATGAGGGTTGCTATGAATCAGATTGGACCTGATGGCACCTAACAACAACAAATATATGAGTAAGTTTGCCAACCATAAGGAAATTCAAATAGCCTAGCTGGAAAATGGTAGATATTTGTGAATTGTTAATTTGTATATGGAAACAAAAGGTCGATAAAACATGAAATGATACTTTCCTTGACACAAAATCAAGTGTCTGTGAGAAACATAGGAAGCTTCCCTCTGGAAAGGTTTCATGGAAGGTCAGTGTTACTGCCACAAACAGAATTTTTTTTTTAACCTCAAGTCATGAAGGAGGTGCTGAAGCACTCACAGTTATTGAAGAGAAAAGATACCTAAGAAAATAGAAGTTTCTGTATTTGTGTTGAGCATGACATATTGGAATTGCCTTTTCCCTTGGATCATTGATGATTGTTAGCTGGCAGAGAGCATCAAGCTGAGAAGACAGGCAGAAGGCAGTATATAGCAGACAGGGGCTCAGCAGAGCTTTTTGGCAATCTCACAGGAATAGAGACATAAAAATTGGAATTTGGGTTTATGAAAGCATCGAAAACCTGTGGGTCTGATTCCAAGGAAGAAAGGAAGTATAGAAAACTTTGGTATTATAGTCATAATGCTTTTATCCTTTAGGTATTTGTCTAGTCTTACACTACATAAAGGAACAATCTAAGAGTTTAATCAAGACCCATCTAGAAAGCTGAGCTGACTTTATGTAGTATCACTGTTCACAACTGGATATAAAGGAACATCAAGCAGCAAGGCTCCTGGTGAAACCTAAGACTCTTAGTTTTGACAACTGGAGAGCTACTCCTAGGAATAGGTACAAACCAGATGTAGATTAAGTATCACAAATGCTGAAACCAGTCTCCACTCAGCTCAGACTCCAGATGAACTTATGTAATATTATAATTACATATGACAGCAAAAGGAGAAAATGAAAAACAGAAAAAATCTTAAACTTTTTCTATATAGTGATTATTACACATGTTAAGAAATGCATCAGGTATGGAAAAACATAATACTAAATGAAAACAAGGAATAAACAACAGAAAATAGGTGGACAATATACAGAGTTATCAATGACTATCATAATGGTGATTAAAACACTTAAGAAAATAGATAACAAGAAGGTGATTCTTACCAAACTATTGGAATTTTTCAGAGTTAGTCAAATAGGGATTCTAGAACTGAAAACAGAAATAATCACTGAATAAATAATAGAAAGTTAAATTGTATTCAAAGAGAAGATAAGTGACTAGTAGAAATGAGACATAAAAATAATAATATAGAATTAAGGAAAGAGACAAATAGAACACATAAAATGCATATATGTGTAATTAAAGTGCTAAGTGATGAGGAGATATAACTAACATTAAAAGAACTAGTAACAGTATTACTTAAAACTAATGAGAGATACCAATCCACAAATTCAAAAAAAAAATACCATGAACTCTAGTAAATATATGTAAAGAAATTCCATCTTCCATAGCAAAGTGAAATTTCTAAAAATAAAAGACAAAAGGAAAATCAACCAGGGAAAAATGACACATTACTTTCAATGGAGCAAAAGTAAGATTGCCATTTGGCTTTCAATAGAGATAAAAGCAAAAGATCGTTGCATAAAATATTCAAAGTGCTGAGAGAAAATAACTGCTAACCTAGAGTCTTCAACTAAGTGATAATATGATCCCAAAATGAAAGTGAAATAGGCTATTTAAAAAAATTGAGATATTTTATTATTTGCAAATTAGTATTACAACTCCTCACACATCTGTCAGTTTGCCATATGATGGGGTTTGCATGTTGCTATGAGGATGAAAGCTATGACACTCATACCTCAGATACCAGTAGGGTAACCCATGGTGGGCAGAATTCAGCTGAGCTTTCAGACTAAGACAGACTAGGGATGAGGAGATTGTAACTCACTCCCCAAACAACTAGCCATTGAAAATCCTGTGAATAACAGAGAAACACTGTCAGATGTAATGCCAGAAAATGAGACCTCCAGGTTGGAAGACACCCAGAAGACTCCTGGGGAAGAGTTGCCTCATCAAAGTAGAGCCTACCTTAATGACTGGGATGGAGTAAAGCCCCAAGGACTTCCATCTGCTAATGTGGCATGACTGAAAATGAGGAGAAACAACTGTAAACATCCACTAATAATTAGAACATGAAATGTATGTAGTATGAGCCTAGGAAAATTAGAAATCCTTGAGAGAGAAATGGAGCACATAAACATTGACATTCTAGGCATCTGTAAGCTAAAATGGACAGGCATGCACCATTTTGAGTCAGATAATCACATGGTCTACTATTCTGGAAATGAAAATTAAGGAGAAATGGAGTTGCATTCATCATCAAAAAAGACATCTCAAGATCTGTCTTGAAACACAATGCTGTCAGTGGTAGAATAATATCTATATACCTACCAGGAAAGCTAGCTAATGTGACTATTATTCAAATTTACACATCCAACATTAAGGCCACAAATGAAGATAGGGAAGATTTCTACCAGCTTCTGCAATCCAAAATAGATTGAACATGCAATCAGGATGTACTGATAATTACCAGTGATTGAAATGCAAAAGTTGGAAGCAAAGAAGGCTTAGTTGTTGGAAAATATAGTCTTGGTGACAGAAATAATATTGGAGACCACATGATTGAATTTTGTCTGACCAATGACCTTTTCATAGCAAATTCATTTTCTAACCAATGCAGATGGCGACTATACACATGGAACTCATCAGATGGAATATACAGGAACCAAATTGACTATATTTGTGGAGAGAAACAATGAAAAAACTGCATATCAAATGTCAGAATGACACCAGGTGCTGATTGTGGATCAGAACATCCACTGCTCATATGCAAGTTCAAACTGAAACTGAGGAAAATTAGAACAAGTGTACAAGAGCCAGAATATGATATGAGTGTATTGCACCTGAGTTCAGAGACAACCTCAAGAAGAGGTTTAGTGCATTAGAAATGAATGGTAGATCACTAGATGAGTTGTGGCAAGACATCAAAGATATCATTCATGAGGAAAGCAAAAGGTTATTAAAAACACAAGAAAAAAGAACAGACCAAATTACATGCAAACATGAAATGATGTCATTTCATGACTCTGAAGAGACTCTGAAACTTGCCCTTCAACATTGAGCAGCTAAAATAAAAGGAAAATATGAGGTTAGGGAACTAAACAAAAGATTTCAAAAGGGAGCTCTAGAAGACAAAACCAAATATTTTAATGACATGTGCAAAGAGCTAGAGACACAAAACCAAAAGTGAAGAACATACTCTCCTTCTCTCAACCTTAAGAAATTGAAGAAAAAATTCAAGCCTCAAGTGGCAATAGTGAAAGATTCTACAGTGAAAATATTAAACAATGTAGGAAACATCAAAAGAAGATGAAAAGAATACACAGTTATTATACAAAAATAAATGGTGGATGACCAACCATTTCAAGAGGTTGCATACAATGAGGAACTAATGGTATTGAAGGGTGCAGTAGAAGCTGCCTTACACAGCTGCCTTACACAGGAGGAATTAGTGAAACACAAAGCTCCAGGAATTGACTGAATACCAATAAAAATGTTTCAACAAAAAGATGCAGCACTGGAGGTGGTCACTTGTTTACACCAAGAGATTTGGAAAACAGGTACCTTGCCAAATGACCGGGAGAGATCCATATTTGTGCCTATTCCCAAGAAAAGGGGTCCAACCAAATGTGGAAACTATTCAACAATATCACATGAAAGTAAAATTTTTCTAAAGATGATTCAAAAGTGACTGCAGCAGTATATAGACAGGGAACAGGTGGAAAATTAAGCTGGATTCAGAAGAGGGCAGGAAACCAGGGACATCAATGCTCATGTCAGATGGACATTAGCTGAAAGCAAAGAATATCAGAAAGATGTCTACTTATGTTTTATCAACTATGCAAAGGCATTTGACTCTGTGCATCATAGCAAACTATGGATAACCGTGGAAAAAATGGGAATACCAAAGCACCTAATTGTACTCATGAGGAATCTGTACATGGACCAGGAGGCAGTCATTCAAACAGAACAAGAAAACACTGCTTAGTTTAAAGTCCAGAAAAGTGTGCATCAGGGCTATATACTTTTACCATATCTCTTCAATTTCTATCCTGAGCAAATAATCCGAGAAGCTGTACTGTTTGAAGAATACCATGGCATCAGGATTGGAGGAAGGCTCATTAATAGCCTTCCGTACACAGATAACACAATTCTGCTTGCTGAAATTGAAGAATATTTGGAACATTTATTGATGAATATCAAAGAACATAGCCTTCTAATCCACCTTCAGTATGGATTGTGACTCAACATCAAGAAAACAAAAATCCTTACAACTCTGTCAGTATGCAACTTCACAATAAATGGAGAGAAGATTGAAGTTGTCCATGATTTTGCTCTACTTGGTTCTACAATCAATACCTGTGGAATCAGCAGTCACAAAATCTAAAGATGCATTGCTTTGAGAAAAACTGTGGCAAAGGATCTCTTCAAAGTATTCAAAAGTAAAGATGTCACATTGAAGACAAAGTTGTGCCTGATTCATGCCATGGTATTTTCAGTTACATCATATGATTGTGAAAGGTGGACATTGAACAAAGGAGAGAGGAGAAGAATTGATGCTTTTGAATTATGGTGCTAGAGATGAATATTGAATATACGATGGGCTGCCAATAGAACCAACAGATCTATCCTAGAAGAAGTGCAACCAGAGTTCTCCTTGGAAGCAAGAATGTCTTGACTGTGTCTTACATATTTTTGATATGTGGTCATGAGGAACCAATCCCCGGAGAAGGACACCATGTTTGGTAGAGTGGCAGGTCAATGAAAAGGAAAACCCTCCAGTAGATGGCTTGACACAATGTCTGCAACAATGAGTTTAAGCATAAATAAGATTGTGTGCCTGGCACAGAATTGGGGAGTGTTTCAATCTGCTGTGCATTGGTTCACTATGAGTTGGACCTGACTCAATGGCAGGTCGAACTCAACAACAACAGCAAGTACTGCAACAAATAGTGAAGGACACTTGTGGGATTTTGGTGGGGTTGTTTGTTTGCTTGCTTGCTTTATCCCAGAGAGAGAGAAAAAAGTGTTATCCCACAACAATATGTAGAAGCAACGAAAGAATGAATCCTTGAACAACAATGGAACTAGTATTGATATGGAAATATTTTTGGTGGCAATGAACTATATAAAACAAATCAAAATAATAAAGAGTGCAATATACACATACGCATACAAGGGAGTGTATATAAAATGCACCTATATGTCTATATCTGTATGTGTCTATCTTTCTAAGACAAACGGAAAGAGGTATAAAGGCATAATTTTATGGTCTTAATATTGTTTCTAATATATCAAATATGCTTGAAATTAATCTTGAGGGTGATGGAAGGATATAAGAATATTTTCTTCATAATATTTTAGCATAAAAAGAAATGGTTAAAATATTTGAATATTGGAAATGAAAAGAAATACAGCATAGAATGAAGGCAAATAGAAAAGAAAACAGATAAATACAAATCATATACAGTATAATTAGATTAGTGTCTTTCTTTTCATGAAGTCTGTTAGCTCTGAAACATACATGAATGACTTCAAAACAATACCAACAATGATAATGACATGGATGTCATATCCATCACCCATCCATACACTTTTCTTGGTGGAAGTGGTTTAAAGGTGGCAAATATAGGAATTAATTTTGAGTTCTGTAAAGTCATAGTTTTCTGAATAAACAGCCCTCTCTTTTTGTACAGTAGAACAACAGTGGGAGTAGGAATATAATTGGAAGTATGTCTTACAAAAATAGCTTATAGGAGTTTGGCCTTTGAAGATTGCCAGCCACAAAGGGCATTAATATAGTGCAAAACCAGGTATTTTGAAAATTAGTTGTGGATAAACTTTAACATTAGAGATCTACTTTTCCCTCACTTTAAGCTAAAATGCTCAAATAAATTGTTCAAGGTCACAATGATAAATAATAAAACAGAATTTATATTTTAAGTACAAGAATAGTATTGCAAGTACTATAAAGTAAATTGTTTTGTGATAACATATTAGGTGTATTGCAATGAAAATTTAATCCAATTTTAATTTCCAGTTAAGTTATTAGACAGGCTTCAATTGGGTTTGAGTAAATTGTCCAGATAATTTTCTTACATATAAGAATGTATTTCCAAAAGATAAAAATATTTTTGAAACATTTTTACTATGTCTGGAGGAGGAAATACCTCATATGTGCACATACAGAAACAAGCATCACTAAATAAAAGTTTCAAGTAACACTTCATTCTTGTTTGTTTATTTTTGTTTTTATTTCCCTAAAGCAAGAGACTGTGCAGCCTTCAGTGCAAGGACTCCAGGCAAATTCTTTGCATTACACTTGGTTAGCTCTTGGCTATATAACTTCTGAGGACAGGTCATTTAAATCTTTAATGAAGTATTATAGAGAATAAATCATAGTGGCTAAAAAACTTCTTTTACAGTTGTCTGGTAACATGAAGGTTTTTGGATGAAAGATCAGACATAATTTGTGCTATTTTCCAGTGTATAATATTCACTTTTTCTGACGCTTTCATGATAGCTTTTAATTAGCATTTTAGCCTTTCAACTAGGAAGTGCTTAGGTTTTCATTGTACACAATTTTCTTTGTTTTACTGACTTTTTTTTATATTTACTGTCATGTGTTAATTCTAAATTTTCAAAAGCACATAAATCATTTTTAAGCAGCCAAGTATAATACGTTTACAACCTGTGCATTTCCCTAATGGCTATTAGGAAGATATTGAGCATTTTTTCATGTGCTTATTGGCCATTTTTTCTTCTTCATTTGAGAACTATCTGTTCAGTTTCATTGCCAGTTTCTGTTGGGTAATTTGTTGTCTTGGTGTTTGATTTCTTAAGTTCTTTGTACATTCGAGAAATTAGGCCTCAGTCAAATGTGTAAGATGCAAAGATTTTCTCCCATTCTGCGGGCTCCCTCTTTACTCTGTTGATTATTTTCTTTGCTCTACAGAAGCTTTTTAGTTTAATGTAAACCCATTTGCTAATTCTTGTGCAGTTTTGTAGGCATTTGGAGTCTTGTTAAGGAAATGCTCGCCTATGCCTATGTGTTGGAGCATGTCCCCTGTCATTTCTTATACTTAAGTTTTCTGGTTTTATACTGAGGTCTCTGGTCCATTTTTCATAACCTCTTGTACTGCTTGAGAGACATGAGTTTATTTTCCTTCTTCTGGATGTGGATATCTAATTTCCCAGCACCATTTGTTGAAGAGGCTATCTTTTCTACAATTTAGCTCATTTCTCAAAGATCAGGTTGTTGTTCTGTGAGTCTCTGGGTCTTCAATTCTGTTCCATTGATCTTCATGCCTATTTTTGTGCCAGTACCAAGCTGTTTTTGCCACTGTGGTCCTGTAATATAGTTTGAAATCAGGTATTGTGATATTTCCTGTACAGTTTTGTCTGCTTAGTATGGTTTTGTTATCTGCAGGTTTTCTGCCTCCACGTGAATTTTAAGATTTTTAAAAATTTCTTCATTACAGTTTAAAGGAGATTGAATTAAGTTTGTAAATTGTCTTTGGTAATATAGCCATTTTCACAATATTAATTCTCCTGATTCATGAACAAGAGAGCTCTTGCCATTTTCTAGTATATTCTGTTATTTCTTTCTTTAATTGTTTCAAATTTTCCCTGAAGAGGTCTTTAGAGTCTTTGGTTAGGTTGACACTTAAATATTTAACTATTTGGTGTTCTATTGTGAAAGTGACCATTGTCTTTTTTCCCATCTCTTCCTGTTTACTATTAGTGTGAAGGATGGGTCCTGATTTTTCAGTGATAATTTTGTATCCTACTAAATTGGTGAAAGAGCTAATTAGCTGTATGAGTTTTCTAGTGGAATTTTTGGAGTATGTTAGGTAGAGGATTGTGTCACCTGTGAATAAGGATAATTTGAACTCTTCTTTCCCTATCTGTATTCTTTTAATTCCTTTCTCTTGCCTGATTGCTCTTGCTAGGACTTCAATCACAATATTGAATAGGAGAGGAGAAAATGTACATCCTTTTTTTTTCTTTATCTTGTAATCATTTCAGTTGTTCCTCATTTAATATGATGTTGGTTGTAGGTTTGTCATAAATGGACTGTGATGTTTAGATAAGTTCCTACCATGTCTAGTTTCATTAAGATGTTTTTCATGAAAGTATGTTGCACTTTGTCAAAGGCTTTCTCAGCATCAATTTAGATGATTATGTGTTTTCTGTTTGCAAGTCTGAGATTACATCTCACTCAAATATGAATGGCCAAGTTTAACTAAACAAATAATAAGAAATGCTGGTTAGGATGAGGAGAAAAAGGAACACTTTTACACTGATGGTCGGATTGTAAATTAATTCATCCACTTTGGAAATCAATGTGGATTTGGAAAACTGAGAATGGAGCTGCCATGAAAACCAGATATACCACTCCTTGGAATATACCCAAAGGAGGATAAGTCATCATACCACTGGGAAATCTGCACTTCCATATTTAATGCAGCACTCTTCACAATCACATGAGTATGAAATAACCAAGATGTTCATCAACAGAGGAGTGGAATGAAGAATTGTATTATTTATGCACAATGAATATTACTCAGCAATATAGAAGAACGAAATTATGTCATCTACAGCAAAATGGATGGAACTGGAAAACATCATCTTAAATGAACTAACTCAGTACCAAAAAGAGAAATAAAATATGTTCTCACTCATATGTGGGAGCTAAATCTTACTTAAAGGAAGAAAAATCCTATACATATGTAGATAGGTAAAAATGAACAATCATACTTATCTAAGAAGGGAAAATATAAGCACAGTAGAAAGAAGGGGGGAAGGGATCAGTGGGTTGGAGTGGAGGTTGGTGAAGGGGGAAACAGGAGGGGAAATAATGTAGAGGGGGAAAAGAGGAGAGAAAAATCTCAAAATATATGATTCCACTATATGAATACATAGGAAAAATTTGGGAAAGGAAAAAGTTAGTGAGAATCAGTGCATATGATTTTTATTAACATACAAGTGAAATTCATACTTTTTTCTTCTCTTTAGTTTATATGGTTCTTTAAAATATGTAAATTGGTGAATGTATAATCAAAAGTGATTTAATAGTTACATAATAGTTTTAGCAAATGATTTATTACTCTAAACCACATTAATGTTTGTAAATAAATTTTGAAAAAAAGAAAATTGAGGAAAATCACAAAACATGACTCAAGGAACTGAATTTGTATATGGTGTTATGGTCTTTGCACTTGGAATAAGCTCCAGAAATTATATGATTCCAAAACCAATTTCAGCAAAAATTGTAACAATATTTTTACATGATTTCCAGAACAGTATAAACTAAGGAAGAAAAGAGAAATGGTATGAATTTTAATTAATCTGCAATGAAAAATATATGCCATCATAGGTTATATTCTCATTGATTAACCCCTTTTTTCCCATGTGTTCATATAGTTGCATCCTGTATTTTGAGATTTCCCTCTTCCTGTAGTAGTTCTTATCCTTATAATATATATCCTACTGATTTCCATTCTATTCCATTGTGTTATTTTATTTACATGGACGTGCATGTCATGTCCGACTAAATTGATTTTAGGATGCTTTGAAGTCTTTGAGGACTGTCATTTGAGAAACAATTCTTAAAACATCACTGTTTTTCTAGTAGTTTCTAATACCTACATGGTTTACAGTGACTTTTCTTAGTGTATCAGTATAGGCTTAAATGCAAACATAATTTACCAACAACATAAAGTAACATGAGACTAGAAAATATTTTCCCAGAAAAATAGTGAAAATTGTAACCTAGTGGACTATCTCTAAGCATAAGTTATCTCTGTCGGCCTTATTATAATGGGACTAGGGGTACGATATTATATTTAATGTATCTTTAAGATAAAGATTTATTTAAATAATTTTAGTAATTAAGCTGTAAAGAAGTATTTGGTTAAAATGTAATATTCTATTTGGTTTAAATATTCATGTAATGGAAAGTCATTACTCATTTCATTCATTTAAAATAGTGTTTTTCTCCCCACGGATTTCACTTTATCCTAAAGTAGGTGAAACAACAGAGTCTATTTAGAAAACACTACTTTGGACTGAGATAGAGACTGAAACTAACATTAACAGATTGTTCATAAGTCAGGGCTTAACAATTGTTAAGACTATCATTTATGCAAAGTCTGGATAAGTGATGTCACAAAGCTGTCACAATTATCACTCCTGTGGTTTGTATGGATTATGTGTGTTCTCCATGGGACTGTGTGCTGGAGATGAGGTCCTCACTGCAGCAGTGTTAAGGAGGTGGGGACTGTGTGCTGGAGATGAGGTCCTCACTGCAGCAGTGTTAAGGAGGTGTTTAGGACTTCTGTGATAAATAAACCTTTTTGTGTTGTAAAGTACCCATCCTCAGTTATTCTATTGTAGCAATATAAGATTCACTAATACAACCACAAAATCTCTTTATATCCTTTCTGAATACAAAGTAAAGCTATTGGCCCTACTCATTTTGCATTGAATATGTCAAATGAATAGTTCTCCCAGAGCAAATATAAGTGTATAAGTGAATTAATCTAGGTCACTCTGGAAAGGAGGTGTGCCTCATTTTCTTTATCTTTACTGTTTTTATCCTTCCTCATGCTGGATAATGCTAGTAAAATCTGAAAGCCACATATAAAGTTCATTGGAGCTGAGCCTCTGAATAACTATGACTATGAAGACAGAATGTCCTACCTAATTCCCTCAATCTCTCTCTCTCTCTCTCTCTCTCTCTCTCCCTGTCTCTCTCTGTATGTGTCAGATACACACACACACACACACACACACACACACACACACACACACACAGAGTCAACATGCAATCTTCAATGGACAGTTATGTAAGAGGAAAACTTTGATTTCTAAATAAAGGCACTGAATCTTTTGGATTTATCTAACATCTAAGATTGTTCTCCATAACTGATAGAAGCAATCAAGTTCTGATAAGCTAGGTCACCAGAAATCTGAGTAATCTTAATCATTGAGTTAGTGGATTGTATACTTCGTGATCAGTTAAATAATGATTTTCTGTAAGACAAGTAACATTTTATTGGGAAATGCTTACAAAGAAGAATCTTTGACAGTCTTTCTTCTTATAAAAGGAAGTTAATTAACCAATGCTTCATTTTCATGTGCAAATTCCATTAAAGAGAAAAGGAGCAATTATTCAACTGTAAGAAATTATTAAATGTCAATTCATAAAACATTTCCAAAATGTCACTTAGATAAATCCTACACAAGATGAATAAAACACAAATATCTTTCTTGATCTAAATGTGATTGACCTTTACAATGGCTACAAAAATCCTGAGACAAGTATCATTAGAGTAATTTTAAGGAACCTTGAGATTATGTGACATTTGCATAAAATGATATTTTTGTATCATGTTCATCTGTCTGACCACTTTAATCTTGCATTTTAGGTCATATTTTGTATGTTTTTAAAAATATTAATTATATAATAAGGTTTAAATTGATGAATCTTTGCTAAACTAAAACTTATACAATAAGAGAATTAATTTCATTTTCTATTGTAATATTATGACTTTAGTGTTGCCTGTTGTAAACAATGGAAAGTTCAGGATATCTTTTGTTATCTATCAAATATTAAATCAAAGATGTTTATTTCAAAATTAAAAAACATTGACGTATGCTCTTGAAGAATTTCTTACAATTTTTTTAATTAACAAATTTGTAGTACTTTTTGTTTTGTATTATTTTTACAAAATTGATTAGAAAAAATAAATTTTCTACAGATAATTATTTTCATTCTCTACTCAAATTGGTAGAGCACTGCTCTGCAGTCTCTGAGGTCCCGAGTTCAATTCCCAGCACCACAAAAATGGGAGAAAGATGTGACAACCCACTCCCAAGGCAATCCCAAAAACAATCAGCCATTGGAAACCCTATAAGGGTTGCTATGAGTCAGGCATGATTCAACAGCACCTAACAACAACAACTCAAATTGGAAAAATTCAGATTGATGGTTATTAAATTACCCAACTAAACTTTATGCTATGATTCCTGATTTAACAAGGTTAAGAATGGCAAAGCAAACATAGTCCTTAAGGAAATATAAACTTGGATCTTCTTTAATTCATGTCCAAAAATGAGCATGGTGACTTTGAGAGAGGAAAGGTAATACATATTTATTTTTTCTAGCTAAACGCTAAATCCTTGTTTGTATATTTACAGTTCTGGGGGCATCAAAAGTGAAGCCCAGTGCTCTGATATTTTCACCTATATTAACAGAATGGCCAACATTTACAATTTAGTATATATTTTTAAATCTCTTATAAATAGAAGTCCAGAAGTTGCTCAATACCAGGTTGTCTATTACAATGACCCAGTAATATCATTAGTGTTTCAGGGACCTCCCCACCCCCAACTTTCCACTTTGCCAACTTCAGTCTTTTGAAGATTTTTCTCACTCTTGTCTCCTCATTGTAATAAATTGCCTTCGTGAAACTTCAAGTATTATCCACTTGGGGAAAGGAGATATAACCCAGAAGTGGAAAAGAGAGAATAATAGCATTTTGTTCTATTTTTGTTTTTGTTGTTAGGTGCCATTAAGTCGGTATCCAACTCATAGTGACCCTCCGTACAACAGGCAAAACACTATTGTCAGTGCTTCTCTGCTGTTCATAGGAGTTTCAATGGTGGACTGATTTTTGAGAGTGGGTTGCTGGGTCCTTCTCCCAAGCCTAGAGAACCTGGTGTTCCCAGGTGGTCTCCCATCCAAGTAATAACCAGGCCCGACCCTGCTTAGCTTCCGAGAACTGACGGGATCTGTTGCCACAGTGCTATGGTTGCAGGCATTTTCTATTTTTAAGAATTATTAAATCTTCACAAGAATATTCACAACAGACTCTCCATAATGGCTACTTGATCATAATTTTATTACCTGTATAATCTTAAACTAATCATCACCAATTATAGTAGGATTAACATTACATGGCTAGTTTACACTAATAAATGTCCATCCCATGAGGATTGGAAATTGACAATTTCTCTTGATGTTTATGGATTCCTAAAGCCAAATTCAATGGTGATTCCACTAAGAAGGAAGAAAAGGAGGAATCACAAAACAGGCATTTAACATTACTTTCTACGTGTACAATTAATGTTGTATGAAAAGATAATCTGGAATTTTGGCGGATACTAAGATCTTATACATTATCCTTTCTTATGTATTTAGTTTTTTCTAAATATTAAATATTCAAATATAAGTGATCAAAGCAAAGCAAAGTGATTTAGCATGTATTAGCTAAATAAAATATTTGATTTCCCATTGAGTTGGTTCAAGAGTAGCTTAAATCAAAATTGCTGTTGTTAGGTGCCATCAAGTCAGGTTCAACACATAGTAACCCTGTTTATAAAAGAATGAAATGCTACTGGATACTGTGCCATTCCAGGCACAACTGTCAGTCCTTCCCTACTATTCATAGGGTTTTTGATGGCTGATTATATTGGGAGTGGGCTGCCAGGTCCTACTCCCAAGCCTATAAGAACCCAAAATTCCCAGGTAGTCTCCCATACATGTATTAACCAAGCTGTGCTCTGCTTAATTCAGAGATCTGAGAAGATCAAACACAAGAGTGGTATGGCTATAGATTAAATCAGGATACAGAGCTATTTTCCTTCCATTTTCTCCCATGATCAAATGGAATAATTATTTAGTCTGTGTGGTGAGGGGGAACATATAATGAATACTCTATGTCTTCAATAGACCTAATGATAATTTTAATTCCAGAAAAATTATAATCTCAACTCTAGAGAGTGTCCTAGGCTTATTTCAGTTACTAAACTCTGGCAATCCATAAAATTATGGCTGCACAGATAGCTATCTGGATTTCCAATGCTTATTTTCTCTTTTTTCTTTGAAGCAAACAAAAAAGAAACAGCAGAATGAAAAAAGAGATAAAAAGCTAAAATAAATCTCTTATGTTATATAACTGTGCCTAACTTGCAGCTAACTACTCATGTGAAAATATCCTGGTTAAATATGCTAACAGAAACCACCTGTCAGAACTTAACAGAGTGTACCTCAAATAGGAGCAGATAGCTTCAAAAAGCCTTTTCTAAAATCTTTATTCTGATTTATTTTATTAGATGCATATATGCCATCTTGGACTGCCACAACTGTCTTAGATCACATGGGTCTGTGAAATTAGAATATAACAGTGGCAGAGCATGAAAATAAATGGTACTCATTTGCAACAACATGGACAAACTTGAAAGACATTATGTTAAGTCAACTAAGACAGACAGAAACAAAAATATGTCATGATTTCATTCACATTTGGTATCTAATAAAATGTGATCTCAAAGTACTAGAGAGCTGAATGGTGGTTACCAGGGGCTGGGGTAGCTGAGAGGGAGGAGACTGACAAGATATTAATCAAAGAATACAGAATTTCAGCTAGGTAGAAGGAGTAAGTTCAAGAGATATATCTTAAAACATAGTGAGTATAATTAATAATAAATTTTATTATTCAAAAATGCTAAGTGCAGAAGGTTGTATTCTCACCACAAAAAAAGATAATGATGTGAAAATATGCATTGTTAAATGGACAGACTTATTCACCTTATAATGTGTATATACTTCAAAGCATCATTATGTACACAATAAATATGTACAATTTTGTGTCAGTTAAAGATTTAAATTAATATGCAGATAACCAAGACCCAATAATAATAGAACCTTTCATGAGCAGCACCCTCTCTATGTGAATATATATATTTATGTAGATAAACGAACAGTTACCATATTCTTATGTTTTACCCATCCCCAGCATACTTAGTGTAATGCCACAGGTATCATTATAACACTCAACAAATATTTAACTGAGCTTAATAACTCTACTTACTGTTATTAAAAGTTTCCTTTGATGACAGCAGTCTAAGTTGTCTATTATAGAATGGTTATATATGGTGGAATGTTTTGCTTTTATGCATAAAGTTAGCTAGAGTAACTTGTTTTTAAAATATTTGGTCATTGATCTGATTATTTCCTTGGCATATGTTACTAAAAGGATAATTGGATCAGAAGACATGAATTATTTTAAAATACTTGAAATAGAGTGTCAAATTATTTTCTTAAAATATTCATTTTATTGTATATAGTCACATTTACTCTAAGTAATATGAATATCTATAAAATGATATAACAGTGCTTGAGTCTCAATCTAGACAATGGGTAATACACTCATAGAAAAAAGAGGTAGCACATTGTAACGGCTTTGAATAGTAAGATAAGCCTGGAATTGAAACTCACAGAAACCTAATCAAAACTTACTTTCTAATTCAAATCTGCTTTATTATCTGAAACAATCAGTATTCTCTATAGGATTCAAACACAATCTGCAGACTTATAAGTATTCACAAATTTCATAATATAATCCAAATGCGTTCAGCATATGTAGGAACAGGAAAATATAAGTTACCCGAGAAAAGATAATTAGTTGAAGCTTTCCCCTAAATGATATTGATATAATAATTATTTGTCAAATGCTGTGAATCAGCTCTTTCAAAATCACACCAATAGGCAATTAATCACAAACACTCTTTATGGAATGAAAAAATGAATGTCTCATCAAGGAAGTAGAAGATATAAAGAAGAAAAAATATAATTAAAAAGAAGACTATAATAAATAGAAGAACAAATTCTGAACTAATATCTGAATAACTGAATGACTAAGTTGAGATGAAAAAAGAAAATCCCTGAATTTGAAGATAGGTCAGTACAAATAGTGAAATCTAAAACAAAACAAAACAAAACAAACAAACAAAAAAACCAGAAAAAAGATTGAACGTAAAATACACAAAACTTTGGGACCTGTGGACATTAACAAAACATCTAACATTTATACCATTAGAGTTCCAAAAAGGAATGGGGAAATACAATAATGTTAGAAATATGTTTTGAAGAAGTAATGTTTGTAAACTTCTCAGTTTGGTGAAGGTATCAACCTACAGAATCAATAATTTAACTGAACTCCAAACAAGGTAAATTCAAAGAAATCTAGTTTCAGGTACAAAGAAAAAGAAAAGTGATGCCTAACCTGTTAAAGAACAATGACTGAATAACAATAAATTTCTCATCAGAAATCACAGAGGACAGAGGCTGTGTCACAATATTTTTAAAAGTGATTTGAGGTACAAACAATCCAGAAATACTTAACATACATTATCAGAATAGGAAAACAAAACAAAACAACCATCATTGTCTACAAGAAACTCACTTGAAATGTGTTAGTATAAATAGCTTAAAAGAAAATTCTGAAATAACTAAGCCAAGCTTTCCTCTAATGTCCACAGATCAGGTGCAAAAATCCCTTTCTTTCATCTCTACACATGCAATTATTGTTTCTGTAGAATATATTACTTGTTGACTTATAACAGTTTAATTAACTTTACTTTGTTAGTATACTTGTAATTATTCTTCAGTAAAATTAGAATGACATAGAAATATAAGTCAAATCAGCTTTTCTTGGTATCTTACTAGTAAGCATGGCCATTTTAAACTGTTAAAATTAAAGATTATAAAATGTCTTATACTGAATTTAAACATCCAACTCACATACAAAATATCCACACATGTACACACACAGACTCTCTTCACTGAACACTTCCATTTGCTCATTCAGTAAATATTTATTGAATAATGTGCACTGTACTATGTCAGTCTCCAAGATGGATATAGATCTTTTCTCAATGTGTTTCCCACTATCGGAAGAAATAGACAGGTATATATGGAAGCTTCACAGAACCCTTTTAAGTGGTTGAAGTGCCATCCATTTTTCTGTGAATGACATAATTTCATTGTCCTTTATGGGTAAATAATAATCTGTTGTGTATATATGTTGTTGTTGTTGTTAGGTGCCATCGAGTCAGTATCTGACTCATAGCGACCCTCATAGGGTTTTCAATGGCTGAGTGCTTCAGGATTGCCTTGGGACTGGATTGCCAGGCCCTTCTCCCATTTTTGCAATGCTGGGAATTGACCTCGGGGCCTCAGAGACTACAGCGCAGCACTCTACCCACTGAGCTAAATCCCAGTTGTGTATATATACCTCATTTTAAAAATCTACTCATCTCATGATGGACATCATCAGGGCTGATATGGATCTTTGCAACTGTCAACAGTTAGAGTCAAAATCTTTAACAAAATATTAGCAAATCAAATCCAGCAATTATGAAAGGATGACCTGGGGTTTACCTAGAAGTCCAAATTTGGTCCAATAATAGAAAATCAGTGCATGTCATTCATCAGTTAATCACTAAGCATTTTAAAATTACATGATTATACCAACAGATGCCAAAAAACCCTTCACCATATTCAATACCATTCTCAATAAGAAAAACAAACTATAATAAATTAAGGAGTGAAGGGAAGTGCCTCAATGTGTTAGAAATACTCCACGTTTGGACTCTGTGTTGGTGGCTGTTTTGGTTTTCAAAACTCTAAAATTGTACCACTAAGTGAGTAAACATACTGAATACAAATCATATCTCACTTAAAAAGATGGAAATAAAGCGATTAACAATCTATTTAGTTATGTAAAACTAAAATATTCCTCCACGTATCTGTCAGCTTGCCATACTTGCAAGTTGCTGTTATGCTAAAAGCTATGTCACCACTATTATAGATATGAGCAGGGTCACCTATGATGGACAAATTCCAACTGAGCTTCTAGAGTAGGACAGAATAGGGAGAAGGACATGGCTAATCCACTCCTGAAACATTAAGCCAATAAAACTTTACAAATAACAGAGAAACACTGTCAGGTATAGTGCCCGAAAATGAGTCCCCTGGGTGCAAAGGCACTCAAAAGACTACTGGAGAAGAGTTGCATTCTCAAAGTAGTTGTTATTAGTAGAGTCAATCTTAATGAAAGGAATGGAGTAAAGACCCAGGGAGCTCCATTTCCTGATGTGAAATGACACAACATGAGAAGGAACTGTAAATATCCATTAATAATTGGAATGTGGAATGTATGTAGTATGAATCTAGGAAAATTAGAAATCGTAAAATGGAAATAGAATACATAAACATCAATGTTACAGGAACCAGTGAGCAAAATAAAATGGACTGGTGTAGGTCATTTTGAATTAGATAATCATGTGGTCTACTATGCCAGAAATGATAAAGAGAAATGAGGTTGCATTCATGGTCAAAAAAAGACATCTCAACATCTATCCTGAAGAACAATGCTGTCAGTACTAGAATAATATCCATATCCCTGTAAGAAAGCCTAGTTAATATGATTATTTTTCAAATTTTGCTCCCACCACTAAGGCCACAAATGCAGATAGGGAAATTTTTTTACCAGTTTCTGCAATCTGAAATAGATAAAATATGCAATCAGTATGTACTGATAATACCTGTTGAATGGAATGCAAAAGTTGGAAACAAAGAAGAAGGCTCAGTAGTTGGAAAATATAGCATTGGTGAGAGAAATGTTGCTGGATATCTCATGATAGAAATTTGTCAGACCAATGACTTTTTCATTGCAAACAGACTTTTTCACCAACATAAATGGTGACTATACACATGGAATTCACCAGATGGAACGTACAGGAAACAAATTGACTACATTTATGGAAAGAGGCAATGGAAACCTGAATATCAAAAGTTAAAAAAAGATGAAGTGCTGATTGTGGATCAGATCATCAACTATTCATAGGCAGGTTCAAATTGAAACAGAAGAAAATTATAACAAGTGTATGAGACCCAAGGTATGACCTTGAGTATATCCCACCTGAATTCAGAAAACATTGCAAGAATAAGATTGATGCATAAGAAACTGATTGAAGACCAGACAAGTATAGCATGGCATCAAAAACATCAGTCATGAGGAAAGCAAAAGGTTATTAAAAAGAGAAGAAAAAAAGAAAAGACACAATTACTTGTCAAAAGAAACTCTGAAACTTACCCTTGAACTTGAGCAACTAATGTCAAAGGAAGACAGGACACAGTTAAAAATCTAAAAAGAAGACTTCAAAGGGCAGATCAAGAGGACAAATCAGATATTATAATGACATGGGCAAAGATCTGGAGATATAAAACCAAAAGGAAAGAACAAGCTCTGTTTTTCTCAAGTTTAAGGAATTGAAGAAAAAATTTAAGATTTGAGTGGCAACAGTGAAACGTTCCACAGAGAAAATATTAAATGATGTAGGGAAGATCAGAAAATGGAAGGAATAAACAGATTCATTAAACAAAAGGTTGCATATGATTAGTAACCAATGGTACTGAAGGACAAAATGGAAGCTGCCATGAAGGAAGTGGCAAAACATAAGGCTCCAGGAACTGATAGAATACCAATAGAGATGTTTCAACATTGATTCAGCACTGAAATACTGATTTTTTGTGCAATAAGATTTGGAAAATAGCTATCTGGCCAACTGATTAGAAGAGATCTATATTGGTGCCTTTTCCCAACAAAGAGGATCCAACCGAATATGGAAACAAATGAATGATGCCATTAGTATCACACACAAGCAAAATTTTGATAAATAGCATTCAAAAGTGACTGCTGCAGTATATAGACAGGGAACTGCAGGAAAATCAAGCTGGATTCAGAAAAAAGCATGGAACCAGGCATATCACTGCTGATGTCAGATGGATATTAGCCAAAAATGGAAAATAACAGAAAGATGTCCATTTATGTTTTATTCACTATGCAAAGGCAACAAATTTTGAGGGTTATAAGAAATTATGGATAACATTGTGAAAAATGGGAATACCAGAGTACTGAATTATACTTTTGAGGAATCTGTACATGTAACAGGAGGCACTTGTTAGAATAGAACAAGGGAACAGTGCATTATTTAAAGTCAAGACAGATATGGTAAGGCAGTATCCTTTCATCATATCTCTCCAATCTCTATGCTGAGCAAACAATTCAAGAACCTGGACCTTATGAAGTACACTGCCTCTTGATTGGAGGGAGACTCATTAACAACCTGTATTATGCACATGACACAACTCTGCTTGCTCAGTGAAGAGGATTTGAAACACTTACTGATGAAGATCAAAGAAAACAGCCTTCAGTATGGATTGCACCTTAACATTAATAAGACAAAAAGTCCTTAAAACTGTGTCAGTACACAACTTCATAATAAATGGAGAAAATATTGAGGTTGTCCAAGATTTTGCTTTACATTTCTACAAGCAACACCCACGGAAACAGCAGTCAAGAAATCATAAGAAGCATTGCATTGGGAAAAGCTGTTGCAAAAGATCTCTTTAAAGTTTTGACAGTAAAGATACAATATTGAAGGTGAAAGTGTATTTGACTCATGCCATGATATTTTCAGTCACATCATGTGGTTTTGAAAGCTAGACAATGAATAAGGGAGACAGGAGAAGAATTAATGATTTTGAATTATGTTGCTGGAGATGAATGTTGAATATACCATGGACTGCCAAAAGAACCAACAGATTTGTCTTAGAAGAAGTGCAACCAGAGTGCTCCTTGGAATCAAGGATGGCTAGACTGAGTCTTGTATTTTAGACATGTAGTCAGGAAGGATCAATCCCTGTGGAAGTACATCATGTTTGGAAAAGTGACAGGTCAATGAAAAAATGAAAGACCCTCCATAGATGAAACAATAAGCTTAAACATTGAAAAGATATTATGTCTTGCAGAATTGGGAAGTGTTTCATTTTGTTATAAATGGGATCGCTACGAATTGAACCCAACTCTATGGCACCTAACAACAACTAAAATATTAATTTATGTTTTAACTTTAAAGTTATAAGCAAAGATTCTTACTGTTAACAAGGAATTTGAATTGTTTAATCTTTAACTTAAAATCTTTTAAAGTTATCTATTCAGTTTGTGTGAAAATCAATTCTATTATTAGGTTATCTTCTAGTGATACCAGATCCCCTTAATATAATAAATGACCCATATTAATTTTTTCATTGCTAACTCTGGCTTTTCTGCTCACAATCTTTATGTGATTTATAAAATATACAAGTTTCATGAACTTTGAGAGCAGAGATAATAGAGCAGTATATTCTGTGAATGATACAATAATTGTTCAAATGTAAAATATGGCATGAAGAATATGGTAGTAGGTAAATTCATGCTGTGATGTCTTCCTTTGACGAAGAGTATGGTAATCAGATATTCCACCTCTCATGATCCCTCCAAGAACAAAACTGCTCCAAAATGCTGATATTCCAAAGTGTAGAGCTAAGCTCATTAGGAGTCAATGCATTTATTGACTTGTCCTCTGTCATTTTGTCAGTGAAAGAGAACAATTTTACTCAAAGATAGACTAAAATATAGTAGGAGATTTTTCCTATATAAGTGATTCATTCTTCACTTTACAATTCAGATAGTTTTTGTTTTTCATTTGATCCATGGTCTTGCCATGTAGCCTGGGCTGGCCTCGAATGTGTGATCTTTCTACCTTATCCTATTTTGTGCTGAGATTATTGGTACATCCCCATGTTTTTAGGCTATATAATAGGACTACATATTCATCATAAACCTAGCTTGAAGCAGAAGAGATATTCAAGGAGTGTTTGATCAGAATTTAACAAAGAGGATAGAGGTTTGGACAACAAAAATGAAAAGACAACAAAGGCTCTGTGACTCACCAACAGTGGGACATGGTCACCACTCCTATGCTTGAAAGTACAAGAACAGCACAATTGCTGGAACCACATGAGGGTGGTTTCCTTATGGATGAGGCCTGGACCAAAGCTGCAGCTTTGGGAAAAGAAAGCAGGAATTGCCTGACTATGAACTAGATGGCAAGAAGTAAAGGGAATAAATTTCTAATCTTTCTCTTCCTACCAAAGACTTTCATTAATTAAACTCAAATGAAAGCTCTAGAGATCAGGTCCTCTTGTGTGCAGAGAGGTGCAGGGATCCATAGATGAAAACAAAATAGGAACTATGATAAAACATTATCCCTTAGCAATCTCTTATTACCTTGAATCACTGGGGAAAAACTTGTTTCTTTAATATAAATACAAGACTATTACTCTTGTGTTTCTCTACATTAAAGACCAGTAGTCTAGTCTTAATCTAATTTCCAGTTTTCAACTAATAATATTATTAAGCATGTGTACACAAAGTGATAATCCAGTATATACTGTGATTATAGGCATGATTCCTTCTAAACAATTTTTTATCATGAATAACAGTTAAGAGCACTTCTCTTAGGAACACTACTTTGAAGATTTGAAAAATGTGAAGCAGAACTCTCACTTTTGTATTTATTGCAAACTACTAGATAATAGTGGATGTATTTATTTTTTGTTATCCAAGTTTAAGTATATTGATCTTGGGAGAAGACAATCTCTAAATGTATTACTATGATTAGCTATAATTATGAAGAAACAACTCCAAATTATACCCCTTTGTCCTTGCACTTATGTGCAAAATGACTTCACTTACTGGCAATATGTTTATTGCATACACTGTATCCTAAAGTGCAGCACTTCAGGCTTGAAGGATGTTTTCTCCCAGCATGCTCTGCAATTGAGCCTTCACCATCATGTCTCATCATTCCATTACCCTCAGAGCTTTATAGCAAAGACACATGGTAAAGCAATTGAATACTTTGAGTGTACTTCCTTCATTTAAAATATGTACTTCAGTCAAAGACAATATAGTGGGATGAAGAATTAGGCATTCTGTAAATCTACAAATGACAACATAAGCATTGATTTAGAAAAGACAAACTCATTTCCCAGCTATGTCATTGAAGCAGAAAAAGGCAAACTCATCCGCAAGCTACATGTCTGTTTCTCTTCTGCCCCCTCGAAGATGGAAACCAGTCTATGCAATCTATCATCATCATTAGTTGCACTGCGTCATCTCTCAGTGAATACTGTCATACTGGCTTAGTGTTATCTCCTTACATGGATATAGATGATCTTTACACCTCACCAATTCTGAAACATTGGTCTTATACCTCCCTCTTATACCATCTTGCCAGCAATCTTTTTATTTTGTTTTATTCAAGATCCTTACAAGTGTACAAGGTTTTCTTAACTATTCTTCTATTGTAAGGACACAACCAGGCATATATTTTGAAAGCCACAAGACAAGATAATACGTGCTATACTTTACCCATCTCTTCATTCCCTCCATTCTTATAGTCTAAAATACATGTCTTCCTTCAGGTTCCCGAAGAGACCTGACTGTGAAAACTTGAACAAAATATCTACTTACAGCTGAAACTGCTCTGGTATGAATAACAATATTATCTTATTCTATTTTACATTGTGGTGACATGACCCAATCATTGAAAGAAAATGTTAGTCACATTTTCATATTTTACACAGAATCTGCCTGATATTAATTGCAATGTTTGTCATCCAGCTACCTTGGCTTTATTCTGATCTCATCATAGTAGTGGATGAAGTGTGGCAAAATCTGTATGTGTTTAGCTGATAAAATTTGCTACGAAGATTCAGGCAATATGAGCTGTACACATTGATTTATGAATTTATCTGCACATAGGAAATGTGACATTTGCTGTATAAACCTCTGAGGGTTGGGAGCCAAAATTTCTCAGGATTGAAAGTAGCTAAGCAAAATGTTTATCAAATTATATTCACACACATGAATAAAATTTTGTTATACTTTTTAGGCAGTTACCTTTTTTCAGTGATGAAATAAAAAACCTATTTGAAATTAATTCTGCCTACTACACTACATAATTAGTAAAACTGAATGAGGATTAGAAGTATATTAACACTTAGTTCTTTATTTTATTTATTTATTTTTTGTGGTACTGGGGGTTGAACCCAGGGCCTCACGCCTGCATGCTCTGCAAGTGCTGGACCACTGAGCTGTACCCTCAGCCCATTTTCTTACTTTATATCAATTTCCATTTTTTTTTTCAGTACTGGGGGTTGAACCCAGGGCCTCATGCTTGCTGACCCCCCAGCTCATTTTCTTACTTTTTGAGACAGGGTCTCACTAAATTACGCAGACTGCCTCTGGTCTCGAACTTGCAATCCTCCTGCCTCTGCCTCCCAAGCCGCTGGGATTATAGGTGTGCGCCACTGCACCCAGCTCAACACTCAGTTCTTTATGTCTGCATTCATTAATGTAAATATATACTCATTAATTTTATACATTTTATCATCGTGTTGTTGCTACTAAAATCATTTAGATTGATGAGAAACGTAAACTTCCATAAGACCTTTGAAACCTGGCATTTTGTTTTGTCATCAGAGAAATGAGATGCACTTCATCCTTTTCATCTATAGGCATAGATTAGACATTTTTAAACTCAAAGAGTTTGAAATGTGAAGTTTGGCACAGTCATTTAATTTTTTTATGAGGCATTGCCTCTGGTTAACAGCAGAAAAATGCTAATTTAGTCTTTGATAGGACATATTTGCATTATAACTCAGAACAGTTTTGGTATGCTAATTCTGAATTTAAAATGGCTGTGATTAATGAATGAATCAAT
Organism: Pedetes capensis; assembly: GCA_007922755.1. NCBI lineage: Eukaryota > Metazoa > Chordata > Mammalia > Rodentia > Pedetidae > Pedetes > Pedetes capensis. The sequence continues at coordinate 7,070 of VMDO01019374.1, read as the reverse complement.
ACAAAAACTAATAGATGTCTAAAATGGCAAAGTGATCGCAGGTGCCAAATTGTATGGCGATGTAATCACTATGTTAAATGCATTCCCAGTATTATATGTTAAGTGATGTCAGGGAATTATAAATGAAATTTCTAATTGATAGCATCTTAAAGCAAGTGCATTAAGCTGTTTTCATGCTATTATGTACTTGTTCACATTTTTAAACTATGAAAATGAATATTTTGAAATATGTCTCTATTTTGGTAGGTGCCTGCAGCCATACTACTGTGGCATCTGATCCCATCAAATCTTAGAAGCTAAACAATGGCGGGCCTAGTTAGTACTTGGATGGGAGACAGACTGGGAACACCAAGCACTAGTCTTGGGAGAAGGATCAAGCAACCCACTGCCAAAAAACAAATCAGCCACTGAAAACCCTATGAATAGCAAAGAATATTGACAATAGTGTTTCACCTGTTGTACATAGGGTCACTATGAGTTGAACTCAGACTCGATGACACCTATCAAAAATAACAATTTTATAGGTAACATGAAAAAAGCTTGATAAAGCCATTAAATGTTTTCATTAGTATTTGCTGGTTATGGTCATACAAATTTTAAAAAACAGCCTGTTGTAATACTAAGTAGAATCAAAATAAAGTATGTTCTACTTCTAGTTAGTTGGTGGGCTAAAATGGTTTATTCAATCTATTTTTACTGCTGTCAAATTGTTTCATAAGATAGATATAGCCAGGTGCTGTGGCATATATTTTTAATCCCAGTGATTTGGGGAACTGAAGCAGGAGAATGAGTTCAAGGCCAGAGGCCACCTATATAACCTAGTGAGGCCCTATCTCAAAAAATGAGAAAAAGGGTAAAGCAAAAGGTGCAGCTCAGTGGTGGAAACCCTGGGCTCAAACACTGAGTACCAATAAAAAATAAATAAATAAATAAATAAATAAAATGTAGAAGTAATCCAATCGCCCTCATATGTATTTTAAAAATATCTTTATCGGCTTTTCTGGCTTATCCTTACATTTGCTATATTTTCCTTATGCTACATTATGCTTTAGAATGCCCTTATAATTCACATTCATAGTTATTTCTTTGGCAGTGTATAACTCTACCTTAGTCCATTCCTGAAAGACTGCAATCCTTGATGTTTGCCAGCCTATTTTATTTTAAATTCTATGAATGTATCTTAAGTATACAGTTTTAATACATCTGATTTGAGATACTTTTGCAAAAGGCAAAATGTATATGCAAAATTTAAAATGCAGTGTTCCTGGTCTATTCCTCTTTAGAGCTTCTTATTAGTTTTGTAAGTCTATAAGAAACAGTTGTCTCCACATTGGGCATTGTATTCAATTTCACAATATCACACTCAATCTTCATAGAACTCTTGGTTAAGTTTGGAAAGGATATTCTAAAATACTATTCAAACTGTTTCTCATTTGAAATTTCTGCCAGAGACTATTACGTTCTCATTCCTGTTCTCCACATCCTCATTAAGTGGTTCTCATCTGAAGACACTAATAACTGCAAGTGCTCAGATGATCAGAGGGCATGAAAAATAAATGGGATATCTATTTGGGAAAGTTAAACTAATTAATTACCTATGAATAAGACTTAAAGGTCTGTACATGCATTCTTCCCTTTTGTTGTTGGAATTAAAAAGTTAATAAAATGGTATTTTTGATTTTCTTGGTATCTTTTTCTGCACAGTTTAAAGTAATTTTAAATCTAGTATCTCATTCATTATTTTATTTTACCCATTTTTATTCTTATAAGATAAAATTCAGTGATATTCTGTTTTAAAAAATATGTTCTATATAATATATAAGGACTGGGGTTTAGTTCAGTTGGTAGAGTGCTGCTCTGTGCTTTCTCAGGACCCAGGTTCAATCCCCAGCACTGCAAAAGTGAGAGAAGGACGTGGCAGTCCACTCCTCTCAACAATCCTGAAACAGTCAGCCATTGAAAATCCTATGAAGGTTGCTATGACTTGGACCAGACTTGACAGCAACTAACAACAGACAACAATAATATATAAAGCTATTTATTTTCATTTTCCAAATATATTTTCTATATCATTTATTTTATACATGATTACCTGTTATTTTATTTTTACATAGAATTTTAGTAGATTAGAAGAAAAAAATTATTTTCAGTTTCTCTACTCAGTGCCAACTCTACTGGCAAAGGTAATCATTTTCTTCATTTCATAAGTTGTTTTGATTTCCTAATCTTTCTGAAAATATTGTGCCCCCAATTTTAACTCTTGTAACTATACCACAGTGTCACATTACCACATCTTTCTCAGTGTTTATTAAGTAGGAACCAGAAGGACAAATAATAGAAAAACTGAATAAAGCACAAATACATAGGTCTCCACTAGAAAAGCTGACATAAAAATGGTATGTCTCACATCAGTTATATCTGTGTCAAAAGAGGCCTTGACAGGATGCAAGAAAAGCTCTTCCTGACCACAGAATGATCTCTCTCTCTCTCTCTCTCTCTCTCTCTCTCTCTCTCTCTCTCTGTCTCCCCTTTCTCTACTGGAGTATTGAACACAGGGCACTCCACCACTGAACAGCACTCTTAGCCACTTTTCTTCTTTTCTTTTGAGACAAGGTCTTGCTAAGTTGTGCAGGCTCTAGCCTGGAACTTGTGATCTTCCTGCCTCTGCCTCTGGAGTTGGATATGATAGGCCTGCACCATGATGCCCAGCTTGCTGTAGAAATTTTTAATCAGACTTAGGCCAAAGCAATCAAATTTGTGGGAAATAAGCCATTTAAAATATCTGTCATTGCAGCTTTGTGACTTGGAAGATAGAGGCAGGAGAATCATGAGTTCAAGACCACAGGCAGGCTGTATAATTTAGCGAGATCTTGTACCAAAATAAAAAATAAAAAGGGACAGAGGTTTCGTGTCAATGATTGAGCCTTTGCAAAGTATGTGCAAGGCCCTGGGTTGAGCCCTGGAAACATCCTTAATTTATTCTTAGATAAGCTCATTGAGACAGAAAGAAGACCTTGAAAATGATGTGATGTCTCTCCCATCATCCCCCATGGTGGGACCATCCTGGAAATGCCTTACCAATGTTTCCTGACAACTTTAGATCAGTTAATTTTCAATCCTTGTTAAAGTATCCTACGTCTTGTTGCCTGAAGTCAAGGAAGGTTTCTTAGCAGAGGTCTGAGTAGTATTGGCTGCCAATCTCATGAGCATATTCGGTGCAGACAATGTTACAGAGTTAAATAGCAGTACATTTTGCACCCACTTCATTTGGTTCCATATAGACAGGAAATATACAGACTGAGAAGTGACCAGGTGTCATATCCTGTACAGTGCACATGTCATAAAACCTGTATGAAGCAACTTCAAACTAAGTCTCAGTGCCATGCAGTCAAAAGGTATAAAAATAATATCAAGGCACATCTGAATGCATGTAGACATTCCATGACAGGTTATATTCTTACTAGTTGAAATCTCAAGTAAGCCTTAAGAATTTCAATGCACACTCACATGTCTATGAACATCTAAAAGCTACAAGGGAGCAAAGACTTAACAGACAAAATTTTGTACTCAAATGACAAGTAGAAGCTCATTGGCTTGACTCTTATGGGTTATATTAAGGGTTATACGAGAGAGATGGAAATCTCAATGCAGTCTATAAATATGCCTTTTGCATTTCTGATCATCTGAAATGTATTCTATATTTTAAAACAGATTTTTTTGTTGGGCTTCTGGATGAATTTAATTTCTCTCCTATACTGTGACATGGTTAGAATTTAAGTTGCAAAAGAGGACTGAGGAGACAGGTCTTTGGGATCTAGAAACAGACTCATTCCATGAAGTAATGATGTGCCTTGGGAGATCAGACTCAGCTGGATCACTAGGGGGAAGTCCAGGATGCAGGCAGAGTAGCAGATCTGAATGTTGTATTGTAGAAGTTGGCAGCAGGTATTGGTAAACCTCTCACAAGTTGGAGGTAAAAAGTTAAGAAGAATAGGAAGTTAAGAAGTAACAAGCTAGCAGAGCCCTCTGTTGAGAAACTCAAGGAGACATACTACTAGATTACAGGGGAAGCTGTCATTTTTGGCTGAGAGTCACAGGAAAGATTTCACGTCTGGTTGGGGATCCTGGCACAACAGATATCAGGTCTAGGACTTTTGTGCCTTTTGTCCAAGAACTGAGATATGGTCAAAAAATACCGTGAATGTTTAAATTTTTAAAAAATATTACAGTAAAAGATACATTGCCATTAGTTCCCCTCAAAACACTCTCCCCTGGCTTCGAACACAATTGCCCCATTGTTCTTACCACTTTCTGAAGCAGCTCTATAATAAATTTTTACCATAATAAATTTTTTGATTGTAAACATTCACCATATCTTTTGATCACATCTCACACATTGCACACATTGTCAAAACAGATGTTCAGTCACATAAAATAAAGTAAAGCAGGAATATAAAGTCATAGCTGGACTAATTGTCTGACAAAATGGCTTTATGCTAATGGCAGTGATAAATTCTTTGTGTATCAGCTCCAAGTTTCCATAGGAACTGAGATAGAGCTGCAGGACAGGGGTAGAAAAAGTGGAAGAATTGTATTTTGAAGGTCCCAAATTTTCTCAGCTGCAAAATGAATATAAGGCTGCTACAACTTACCTTAATAGTTGTAAGAACTTCATATTATGTTTTATACATGTGATTCTTTACTTTTTGTGGCAAAGACTGCTAGATGCTCATCATCAAATATTTCCTCTTTCTTCTGAGCTTATCAGTGTGTGAAGTTTCCAACCCTGCTATGCAATCATGTGTAGTTATTTATTACCTTTGGAACAAGAATTTAAACAAGCAGGTGGTCCTCTTCCATGACCTCTGCCTCTTTTTATTAGGTGCACATGGGTGGTAACCAGACTCTGAGGGATGGTAGATGAAAGGAGCAACGTCCCTGCATTATCTCAGGGAACAGAGAAACTTACCAACCGACATATCTACACTAGCCTGTGTATGTGAGCAAGAAGGAAACTTCTACTTTTCCTGATGCATGTTTGGATTGTTACAGTGATTTCAGTACAACTACTTAAATTGAGCTCTGGATGCCTTCTTTACACTTGAGATTTAGCAAAATATTCTGTCACTTTCTTTCATTATGTTGTTCTAAAGTACAATATATTTTATTATCATAATTCACCTGATCCACATAGTCTACACTATATTGCAGCCCTTTTCTTTTAGCTTCAAATACACTGTATAAGCATATGCCATGGACTACTACTATTTCATATTAATTTCTTTATTGTTTTGTATTATTTTTGTTATTATTTATTTATAAATGTCTATCATTTTATAGGGGCTGGGATCTAGCTCAGTTGGTAGAGCGCCGCTCTGCAGTCTCTGAAGTCCAGAGTTCAATTCGCAGCACCACCAAAACAGGAGAAGGACTTGGCAACTCACTCCCGAGGCAATCCCGAAACAATCAGCCATTGAAAACCCTATAAGGGTCTCTATGAGTTGGAAACATCTTGAAGGCACCTAACAACAACAATCATTCTATAAGCCCTGCAGCCATAGCCCTGTGGCATCTGATCCCATCAGATCTCCGAAGCTAAGCAGGGTTGGGCCTGGTTAGTACTTGGATGGGAGACCTCCTGGAAACACCAGGTGCTATAGGCCTGGGAGAAGGACCTGGCAACCCCTCCCAAAAATCAATCTGCCATTGAAAACCCTATGAACAGCAGAGAAGCACTGACAATAGTGTTTCCCCTGTTGTACAGAGGGTCGCTATGAGTCAGATACCCACTCGATGGCACCTAACAACAACAACTTATATAAATAAAATGACAAATGAACTTTAACTTCTCAAATCATATATTCATCTTTTTGTTCATAGGAACCATGTATATAAATGTATATAGTAATATCTATCTACCCATATGTATAAATAGATCCCAAGGAAGATAGATATTAACATACATAAGTGTTTTGGGGATACATTTTCAACTGAACCTGTAATTTATTCTGTGGTCATGACCATTCACCTTCCATGGTGATAATTTAATACACTTTTAAATAATATGCCTTTCCTATTGTTCTTATATAGGAGAAGGACCTGGCAACCCCCTCCCAAAAATCAATCCATTTGTCATTGAAAACCCTATGAACAGCAGAGAAGCACTGACAGTAGTGTCTCCCCTGTTGTACAGAGGGTCGCTATGAGTTGGATAACGACTAGACGGCACCTAACAACAACAACAACATTGTTCTTATAAGTAAAAGTATAGATATGCAGTGGTTTTTATTAATTATGCTTTAGATTTGATTTAATGTTTTCAAAATTCTTTTACCAATATTTACTGTGATATTTTATTTAAAATTCAATTTTGCCAATTATCCAGTTTATAAAACTCCTAAAAAGCCAGTTTTCTACAAGAAGCACATGAAAGTTCTTTAAGATGTAGGAAGCAGAATGTTAATGTCTACAAGAATTTTACATCACAGGCATGTCATTCAGCATCCTTTTCTACAAGCCTCAGGAATCGACCATTTAGACAATCACTCCATTTCGCCACTATATGCCTTACCACCTGAGCATATGTTAGAAAAAGCTTACCTTTTCAAAACTCAAACAACTCTTATCTTAATGTATTGGAAGAATATATAAGTGGTAAAATGCCTGTTTCATCTCTAATAAAAAAGGCACAGAAACAGTGATGTTTGAGACATCTAAGGAACACTAACATGACCAATTTCTCTCCAGCATGTATCATGAAACCTAACTTCACTGTGTGTATCTTTTTAACTTCAAGGAGACCACCTTCCACAGAGATATAATGTAATTATATATCCACAAAAGTTATTGGCAATTGATACAAGAAATGATCACATAAACCAATGTTTTTTCTCTATGCAATTGTTCCTGAGGATATTGCAAACATCTTTTCCAAAGAAATCAATGCCATAAATTTCTTTAGAATTTAAGAAAAAAGCATCCTACCCCCAAAGATAATGATCCTGGATAACTTATATCTCTCGTTTTGTTTGTGTTGCCAGTATTCTCAGAACACATTATTTCTAAATTAT
>VMDO01019373.1:0-31380 GCA_007922755.1 Pedetes capensis | reverse complement strand
CTTCATGTCCATGAAACTTGCCTTGATTAACCCAGCTTGAAATAATTTCATTCTCTTTAAACTCTTAAAAAATTTTCTTAATTGTCCTGAATTAACACTTTTCAAAGTCTTCCATTTAAGTATTCACATATTCATCATATCTTTTCAACTAGATAAATTTTTGAGTTAAGGGCTATATGTTAAACATACTAGTATGTGAGTAAATAATTACTATATATTGGCTGATTGCACAATTTATTCTTTAGCCTCCATAAATCTGCATGCTCTCCTAAGAGCTATCATTCTATACTAATTTTGACAGAAGAGGCCATCTCATGAAACTTAAAAATAATATATATATATATATATATATATATATATATATATATACACACATATATATTTTTGTGAAATTCATATTGTATTATGAAGTACAAAACTAAAATCTAAAACATATTTTATTTGACTCTAACATATTAATGTGGGCTGGGATTTAGCTCAGTTGGTAGAGCACTGATCTGCAGTCTCTAAGGTCCTAAGTTCAATACCCAGCACCACAAAAATGAGAGAAGGACATGGCAATCCACTCCTGAGGCAATCCTCAAACAGCCATTGAAAACCCTAGTTGGACCTGGTTAGTACTTGGATGGAAGACCACCTGGGAACACCAGGTGCTCTAGGATTGGGAGATGGGCTCGGCAACCCACTCCCAAAAGTCAATCTGCCATTGAAAACTCTGTGAACAGCAGAGAAGCACTGACAATACTGTTTTGCCTGTTGTACATAGGGCCGCTATGAATTGGATACTGACTCAATGGCACCTAACAACAACAACAACATATTGATAGCTTTCTATGAGCTTCTGTCCATAATATGCTCCTTAGTAAGTGGATGTTATTTATTAAAATATTGTGGCCTATTCAACAACAAGTCCTCAGCCTTCCACCCCAGTATTTGTTCCCATCTAATCTGGGAAGGTAAGCAGGGTCAGGCCTGGTTGGTCCTTTTATGGAATATGGCCTGGGAACACCAGATGCTGTAGGCTTGGGAAAAGGACCCAGCAGCCCACTCCTGAAATAATCAGCCATTGGAAACCCTATGAGTAGCAGAGAAGCACTGACAATAGTGCCACACATTGCACAGTGTCAGGTAATGTTTAGTTTTTTTGGCCATAAAGTTACTATGAATTGGACCCAACTTGATGGCACCTAACAACAACATTCAACAACAAAGTGTTTTGTGATGTGAAAAAATAGTGTAATGCACAAGTATATTTTCTATTTTATTCTTATTGATGAAAAATGTTAATTTGGATTCCAAACACATGCCCTGATAATAATGATTCAGTTAGTAAATATTTATCCACAAGATACAGCCCTGTTGTGTGTCTGATGTTATTTTCTAATACAGTCTCCACCTCTTTATTCCAGACACAATCGTCTCCTAACTACTCTCTAAACACACCAAATATTCTTGCTTTTTGAGTTATTTGCTCTGACCTTGTTCATTTTGCTTGAAACATTATTATTTCAGCTGAGTTCATAGTTAACTCTCCTGCTTCATTCAGGTCTCAGTTCAAACACTTCATGATCAGAACAATGCTCCTTGATAGAAGGATCAAGTTGATATGGGTGCTTGGGGAATACAGCTTGTAGAGATCAAGCAGTCCTCTGTAATAAAAGCAGAGAAGAAATGGACAATGAGGAATTCTCAGAGCCAATAGGCACTTGACTCTTACAGAGCTGTCCTTTGGAAATCAGAGGTGCAGATGGCACCTTTCCTATTCTGGTTTGAAAGTTAAGTCATCTAATTTGAATTTTTGCTCAGGTAAGCTATTTTGCCATAATCAGCTGGTTGTTTCTGTTTGTTTGTCTATTTGGTTGTTTTGCTATTTAATATTTGATGTATTTTCCTGCACACTCCATATGTGATTTTTTCCCTTGAAAATTATCTATCTAATAAATAAAATAGCACATTATTTGACTGAGACCTAATGATTTCTGTCTGCCCAAATATTTTCATTTTTATGTAAGGATGGTATTTAATATATGGTAGTATTAAATAAATCCTAAAAATATGTTAGTCTGCAGCCATACCGCTGTGGCATCTGACCCCCTCAGATCTTGGAAGCTAAGCACGGTTGGTCCTAGTTAGTACTTGGAGGGGAGACTGCCTGGGAACACCAGGTGTTGTAGGCTTGGGAGAAGGACCCAGCAACCCCAAAAAACACTCCCAAAAAACAAACAGCCAGTGAAATGAATAACAGAAAAGCACTAACAATAGTGTTTTGCCTGTTGTACATAGAGTTGCTATGAGTCAGAGAGCAACTTGATGGCACCTAACAACAACAACAACAAAAACAAAAATATGTTACAGTTTATATAGAAGCCTAGTGATATTTGAGCCTGTACCTGTATTACTGTGGCATCCAATCCCATCAGATCTCAGAAGCTAAGCAGGGTTGGGCCTGGTTAGTATTTGGATGGGAGAAACACCAGGTGCTGTAGGATTGGGAGAAGGCCCTGCAACCCACTCCCAAAAATCAATCAGCCATTCAAAACCCTATGAATAGCAGAGAAGCACAATACTGTTTTGTTTTTGTAGGGTAGGTACATAGGGCCCCTATGAATAGGACACCAGCTTGATGGCACCTAACAACAGCAGTGGTATTTGATAGCTTTGCCACAAACATGGAGTATGTGAGCTTGGCACTCCAAATGAGAATCTTCAGGAAGGGTTTTTCTTTCACAACTATGTTTTAAATGACTCTATTCTTGGCTATTAGCACTGGGCGTCATAGTCACATGCCATCTGGAGGCTTATAGGTTTGTGATCAGGAAGGTCAATGACAGGATGTCACTATGTCTTTGCTTCAAATTTGTCAAGCGTATTTTCAGATGTGAATGATGCAAGAGCAGAAGCCTTTACTATTTTAATTTTATTTGACTATGTTTATAACTTTATGTCAGAATTAGATGTTATTGAGCAAGCTAAATTCAACACATATTCATAGAAAACCTGAGGGTTGGATAAAATCCTAGAGGCCATGTAAGGCTGATGGTTTTGCTCACTGTGGAAGGGATTCCTTCTACAACCTTGAGATTCTTTTAAGAAATTAGCAGCAAGTATGTCTCTGTTTTGAGCACTAACTCATGCAGGTCTGGGCAGTGTTAAATGGCTAGAGTTATCCTTCACAATCAAAATCTACATTTGCCTGTTTTCTACCAGAATCACAGAGAATCTCCATTTTCTTCACCACATAATCTTCTTGAACTATGTGACTGCAATTATTCGTGTACCTCTGAATCTTTTCCAAGGTAAATATGCACAATTGCTTCAACCATTGAGTGTATTATGCCTTCCATATACCGTAGTTTGCTTCAAACCTGTATCATCTCATATATATTCAACTGTAGTTACATCCACCTTTGTTTGGTTACCTTCTTTGAATAACTAGCTTGAACTGCACTGTTCCTGGTAGCTTCAACTGGTCTGTGTTAGTGGGGAAAAACCCTCATTTTTATTTCATGTGCATTCAGGCTTCCTTCTTGCTCCAAAATGTTTAGGAAAACTATTGTCACTGTATTCATAACTATCTTGTTAGATAGTTTCGTCATTGGTGGCTCTACAATTAGGAAGTTTCTTAATAGATCATTTAAAAATCAAATTAAACTTTAGGTCTTTACAATGAATGATGAAGATGGAGGTGATAATATTTGCATTGTTCATTGCTAGGTGCCATTGAGTTGGTTCCAACTTATACCAACCCTATGTTCAATAGGCCTGCAGCCATAGCCCTGTGGCATCCATTCCAGTTAGATCTTGAAAGCTAAGCAGGGTCAGGCCTGGTTAGTACTTGGATGGGAGAGCACCTGGGAATACTAGGTGCTGTAGGCTTGGGAGATAGTCCCAGCAACCCACTCCCAAAAATCAATCTTCCATTGAAAACCCTGTGAGCATCAGAGAAGCACTGACAATAGTGTTTCTCCTGTTGTATGCAGGGTCGCTATGAGTCAGATACCGACTCGACAGATGGCACCTAACAACAAGAACATGTTCAACAGAATGAAACACTACCCAACACTGTGCCACCCACATGATAGTTTTATGTGTGAGGCTATTGTTGCAGCCACTGTTTCTTCTCATTTTGAGTCAGGCCACATCAGCAAAAAGAGGTCCCAGGGGCTTTACTCCACTCCTATCACTAAGGTCAACACTACTTTGAGGAGGGAACTCTTCTCAGTCATTTCTTCAATGCCTTCCAGTCTGAGGGGCTCATTTCCCGGCACTACATCTGATAGCACTTCTCTGTTATTCATAGAGTTTTCAATGGCTAATTATTTCAAGAGTTGGTTGCCTGGTATTCCTCCATAGTCTGTCTTAGTCTGGAAGCTCAGCTGAAACCTGTCCACCATGGGTGTCCCTGCTGCTATCTGTGATACAAGTGGCATGGCTTTTGGCATCAAAGCAGCATGCAAGCCCCCACAGCACAACAAGCTGACAGACATGGGGAAATATTCACATACAGAAGAAATATTGTAAAATATTTTACATCTTATAAGCATACTTAATAGTACACTATATTTATGTAAATATATAACAACGTCAAGTTTGATAAATCTTATAGTTGAAATGCCCCAAAATAGCTATATCCCAATAAGTGATAGAACATCTGCACATGGGTTAGTTAGCTTTCTCCTTGCTGAGACAAAATACCTGACAAAACAACTTAAGGGAGAGACTATTTATTTTGGCTTTCAGTTCTACAATCAACACCTACAGCACCAGCAGCCAAAAATCAAAAGACACATTGCATTAGAAAAAGCTGTTGCAAAAGGCCTCTTAAAAGTGCTGAAAAGTAAAGATGTTACACTGAAGAAAAAGGTGCACCTGACTCCTGCCATGGTATTTTCATTTGCATCATAAAGTTGTGAAAGCTGGGTGAATAGGGAGGTAAGAGAAAAAAATGCTTTTGAATTAAGGTGCTGGAGACAAATACTGAATATACCATGGACTGCCAAAAGAACCAAGAGATCCAACCTAGAAGAAGTGCACCCAGAGTGCTCCTTGGAAGCAAGGATGGCGAGCTAGACTGTGTCTTATATATTTTGGACATGTTGTCAGGAGAGACCCATCCTTGGAGAAGGACATCATGTTTGGGAATGTGACAGGTCAACGAAAAAGAGGACAGCCCTCCACTAGATGGACTTATACAGTGTCTGCAACAATGGGCTTAAACATAAATAAGATCATGTGGATGGCACAGTGTTGGAGAGATTTTCATTCTGTTATAGATTGGGTCACTATGAGTTAGACCTGACCTGAAAACACTTAACAACAACAACATGGTCTCAGAGGTTTCTGTCTATTACGGTATGGAGTGTATGGCAGAACATGAAGGAAAACTTGCAAAACTACTTCAGAGAGTGACAAGAACAATGGGACAAGTGTGTTTGAATCCAGGAGGAGTATTTTGAGGGGAATTAATGGCAATATGTCTTCCACTGTAATCATTTTTTAAAATTTAAAATTCACAATTCTTTTGATCACACCTCATACACCCATGCACACACACACACATAGTTTTCAGATGTCGATGTTCGACATAACTACAGATAAACATGTAGATAGCTGTGTATATCTATATTTAGTTAGCTATCTGTGTGCATGTGTGTATTTTGGCTATATTCATAGCTGTTTAATTTGTTCAAGTCATACTTTTAGAGAATTGTTTTTATAGCTAAAGTCTATAAAGCATCTTTAAGTACTACTGTATTTCTTAATCGAAATATATGTGCCCTTGCTCACTGCTTCAGGCCACTACTCATATCATCACACATGTCCAGGAGGGATGTATATCAAAGTTTGTGAGACATCTAACAAATACATGCATTCCTCTGTAACTCATAGCCATGATTTAGAAATTTTACAGAATTGAGATACTTGCAGGCAGCCTATCTTACTAAGGATAACAGAAATCCCAAACTTAAGATTAAATAAAGATATATGTAATAATTTAATATATATACAATAATATATAATACATATATAAATACTAATTTTTATATACACACATACATATATATATATACACAACCCAAATTTTTATGTTCAGATCGGTATTTAGCTATAAACTGAAATAATTTATCTACGCAAACACATTGCACTTCACTAGAGACAAATGATGGGTGACTTAAAAGTACTAAAATTTAATTTTCACCATATTTTCATCTTTTTTCACCAGTCATAACTAAACATTCCTTAAAACGAGAGGAGATTTGGTAGAATAACAGAGTACCAACTACCTTTGGTTTTTCTTCTTAGCTCTTCATTATCATTAACTGAAGAGTTCACTTTGGAAAAGTCATTTTACCTCTTTTGGCCCTACTTTACACAATAAAAAAGTGAACTATTAAAAGAGTTCCCCTCAAAGTCTTAAAGTATATAAATCTACTCTTAATAATGTAGGAAGACTAGAGTTCATACTTATCTTCCTAATTATAAAGACATTGAGAGATGCTTAAAAGCTCTATATAAAATTTCAATATAATGGCTTTCAAGGTGTTAATATTTTTACTTGCCAAATATAATCTGCTTATAGCATAGTCTAGTCCTGCACATGGTACAAGGCAGTATACATGCTCGTTGTTTAAATTAAACATATTTGGGCTTCTATTATTGTACTAAAAGAATATATGAACATCTATAATCCATGTTGCCTGCAGCTGTACCACAATGGGATCTGATGCCATCAGATCTTGGAAGCTAAGCAAAATGGGGCCAGGTTAGTATTCCAGACAGAGACCACCTGGGAATACTGGATGCTGTAGGCTTGGAAGAAGGACCTTGCAGCCGTCTGCCCCCCAAAACAACCAGCTAATGAAAACATTATAAATAGCAGAGAAGCACCAACAATAGTGCCGGGCATGCAACAGTGTCAGGTAGTGTTTTGTCTATTTTACATAGGGTCACTATGAGTCAGACCTGACTTGATGGCACCTAATAAAAACAATAATCCATGTTTAGGATAAAATACTCATTGTGTTGTAAAGTCTGATATGTCTTAAGAAAAAGTTTCCTATAAATCAAGCTTCTAAATGTTTTGTAAGTCATGGATTCCTCTAAGAATCTGAAGAAAATATTATATCATTTTGCTAAAAGAATCACACACAAAGAGACACACACTGAAAATTGTATACATCAATCTAAACCATGGAAGAATATTTTTCTAAATAAAACATAATGAACTCACATCATTGCTAACCTTATACAAAGGGCAAGGGGAATATTTTGCTTTTATTTTTGAGCTCTGTAGTCCACGCACCTTAACATTGTTGTGCCAGTATTTTTTAAACTATCGATTTCTGGAACTTAGGTGATCCTAAATTTTATTGTTGTTAGGTGCCGTTGAGTCGAGTCTGACTCATAGTGACCCTCATAGGGTTTTCAATGGCTGTTTCAGGATTGCCTTGGGAGTGGGTTGCCACGTCCTTCTCCCATTTTGCGGTGCTGGAAATTGAACTTGGGACCTCAGAGACTGCAGAGCAGTGCTCTACCAACTGAGCTAAATCCCTAGTAGAGCGCTGCACTGCAGTCTCTGAGGTCTTGGGTTCAAATCCCAGCACCACAAAAATGGGAGAAGGGCCTGGCAATCCACTCCCAAGGCAATCCTGATACAGTCGCCATTGAAAACCCTATGAGGGTCTCTATGAGTCAGATACTGACTCGATGGCACCTAATAACAACAAAGTTTTATTGTTAATTATCATGATAACATTATTTATTAAGTTAGAAAATCTCTATGACAAATATAAAATATAAATGTACTCTTCTCATGAGAAACAACTTAATGCATTTTATTAAGACTTTTATCCTCATGGTGCTGCTACAGGATTTGGAACCAAAAATCATTTAATTCTATGCCTTGAATGTGGAAAAAAAAAAACAAACTAATTTGTAGACAAGCAGTGCACACATCCTAAAGAATAATGACCCATTATAGATTTGTAGGGCTGGGATTTAGCTCAGTTGGTAGAGTACTGCGCTGCAGTCTCTGAGGTCCCAAGTTCGATTTCCAGCACCGCAAAATGGGAGAAGGACGTGGCAACCCACTCCCAAGGCAATCCCGAAACAGTCAGCCATTGAAAACCCTATGAGGGTTGCTATGAGTCGAATACCAACTCGATGGCACCTAACAATAACAATAACATAGATTTGTAATCATTTTTAGCTTAGTTGGTAGAGCACTGCCCTGCATTTTCTGAGGGCCCAGGTGGTATTCACAGCACTGCAAAAATGGGAGGATATGGAAGTCCACTCCCCAAAACAATCCCGAAACAATCCGCCCTTGAAAACCCTATCAGGGACTCAGACCTGACTCGAGGGCACCTCACAACAAGAAGCAGCATTCTTTAAGGTAGTAAAGGGTTTTTGTTTTGTTGTTGTTGTTGTTTGTTTGTTTACAGTAAATTTTTTTTTTGAGAATCAAAGAAAGGAACATATGGAACACATTCCTCCACTTTCTGAAATCTCCAACTGCTAGTGACATGCACACAGTATAGTACTTTAAAAAAAAGAAACAAGAAAGGCAAATAACAGTATAATTCTCCAAAAAAAAATAATAATACTCTGTCCATCAAATACGATTTAGCTCAGTTGGTAGAGCGCTGTGCTGTAGTCTCTGAGGTCCCGAGTTCAATTCCCAGCACCGCAAAAATGGGAGAAGGGCCTGGCAATCCATTCCCAAGGCAATCCCGAAACAGACAGCCATTGAAAACCCTATGAGGGTCGCTGTGAGTCGGATACCGACTTGACAGCACCTAACAACAACAACATCACAAACGTTTGGCTATTATTTCAATACCTGCTAATCAATGCTGAGGAGTGAATGGGACAGGAGTGGGTGTAGTGGCTACAATCAAATATTATATAGGAAGATGTTGCTAATTTTGAAATGGGATAAGAGTTGTGTAGAGTACCTGGCTTATGCTAAGAAGAAGACTACAAATATTTTTTCTTCATGTTACTTAACTAGTAAATTTACTATTAAAAATGGGCTTGGTTTAGTATTCCACTTAAAATTAAAATCTCTTCAAACACAAAAAGGAAACCATAACTTTATCAAAACCTAAAAAGAAGCATTATAAATTTTTTAAAAACATTTTCCAAAGAAATAGTTCATATTTTAAACATACGTACATTTGATTTGACTATTTGGACTGAAATAAACTTATGAGGTAGTCAAGATATCAATAAAAGTCTGATCACTCTGGCTGCTCCAAAATAAATAGCTGTATAAAACTACTCAAAAGCACACTGCTAATGAAAAAATAACATTTCTCATTTTAGAAAAGGGAAGTTAAAGTGAAGAAAAATAAATAAGGATATAATTCAGGGTGGCTGTTCACTAACATGCAAAATGCTCATAGAATTCATTGTGTCTTTATGAATGACATCTTTACCAAATATGGCACATCAAGACCAAACAGCGTTTCCATACCATCTGATATGCCATATATACTTGTGCTTATTGGGCTCCTGGAGCATCCAAATGCTTACTTCTGGAAGACTATATGAAAATATCTCAAACTTTAAAATATTGACAAAAAAAGACTGCTTTGTATCTCTATGTTTAGTGTTCTTGAACCTGAATTACTTCTTGTCTCAAATCAAATGTTAGGATCAAAAGATCCTAAGAACAATCTGTGTTCTTAGGATCTTCCCCTCCTCAAAACTCTCATCTTTACCTTTTACGATTGTATAAAAAATCATTTCCTCCCTTCCTGTACTGACCATGTATAAGCACCTCTTAAATCCTCTTAAATGGTTTTTCTCCATTTCTCAATAATAGCTTTCTCTCCTTCCCCCATCACTTCCAAAACTCTCTTTTCTCCTCATGTTTGCCTTGTTCAATTTCTATATCTGGAATAATAATCACATGGTTTTGATTTCATCTAGAGGTTTAATTTCAAAACATATCCAGGCATATTATGCCAATAGAGTCTTGTAATTTCTTCAAATTTAACTAAATTAGAGCATGAAAATGATCAATGAAAATGTCAGCCATCTTTACATGTGCTTGGATAAGCTACCATAAAATGCTCTATGCATTGTTTTGAAACCACCTAAGAAAAAAGCAGATTACACAAACTTCTTATAGTGTAAGCATGACTCATACATCTTATATTGCTGCTATACATTTCAGTCAATTGTCTTCTCAAGACTGGTTATAATTGCAAAATGTGTAAACACCAGACAACTCTATCCCAGTTAAAACATTGTTTAGGTAAAGAAAATCTCTGCATGAGAAGTCCAAGAAATCTGTTCCCAAAGGTAACAATAGGTATAGTAAAAGGTTAGAAAAAAATTACACTAGGTTTGGAGAGTGGAGACTGTACAATCTTTACCTGAGAAGAATGACAAATGACTATGGAAAAAAGTGTTCCTTACAATGTTAAAAAATTGTTTAGGTGTTTTGAAGTGAATGGGGAAAAAAAGGATGCTTAGTTCATGATTTAAGTTATTTATTTATTTATTGTTTTAGTTTCCTTAAGAACTCTCTACTACAGAGAAAATTCCAGAAAAGTTATGCAAAAATATGTAAATTTTCAAAGGGCACCTGTAAGATGATAAAATATACTCTGGTACAAGTGCTTAAAAATGGATGGGGAGGTAGCTCAGTGGTAGAATGTGTGCTTAACATGTACAAGGCCCTCTTGACTTCAAGCTCTAGCCCTGAGAAAGAAAAAACATCAGTTAACCAAGTGTTACAAAATATAACAAAAGGAATATGAAAACTTGGATCTGAAATATTGGCAGGACTGCAGATTTTCCAGTGCTTCAAAAAAAATATCTACTTGTTTCCCCTCCTAAATTCAGTAACCCCTAGACACCTCTCCAGATGGAATCATCACTGAAAGAGAGCTTTGCTTTTGTTCTGTTTCTGATTGAGCTATTTGGTTTTTCTATTCCACATCCTCCTGCCTTCATGAGAGAACACTTGGGATACACTTTCAGGATAAAACACTTCCAAACTCCTTTGAACAAGATCATAAAAAGGGCAAAAATAAGATGACAAAACAGGTAGAAATCAGGAATCACACAATGCTTTAGACTAAATGTTTAATTTATTGTGATTTAAGATTGTTTCATTCTTCACTTGTTTATATACTTTAAATTTTAAATATTAAATTGCTAATGAGGATCTTAATTACTTAGAATGAACTTTTATATCAAGATACACATATCAAGGAGTTGTATATAACATTTACGTTAAATTACTAGACAATTTATGATCTTTACTTACTAACATATATCACCTAAAACAAATATGTTCCTGTCATTAGATTTTCATGAAAATGATTTATAGTTTTTAAAATCTATAAGACTATTATAAGTGAAAAAAGTATAGACTCCTAGTTGCAAGTAGAAATCAAATTAAAGAGGAAAAAAGTAAAGGAGGTAAAAGTCCTATCTCACAGCTATTAACACTGGCTAATATGATATTTAAAGGATTTAATCTTTTTGGAGTTCCAAAAAGTGTTTCTGCTACTAAAACGCTCATACATGCCTGGGTAACCATCCAAAAGATGTTTTTTTAATGAATATAATCTACCACAAAGTTCTCCAAAGCTCAAGCAAATCATGTGGTTAAAGATGGGCCTCACACTCAGTTCTGAATGTCACTCAAATTCATTCATATTAACAACATATTCAAGATTAACAGTTAAACATTTCTTCCTTCTGGGTATCCTTAGAGTCCTTAAAGTTTTCCAGAAGTAAAACCAAATTCCTCCCAGTGTGAGAATTTTGATATTTAGACCTGAGGTCTTCCCCTGCTCCCTCCTACCAACCAGCCTTTGGTAGTAAGTGCTACTTGCCATCTGGATTCCATGATCCTGCCTACAATTCAGAACAGAGTCAGTCCTGGGAGCTGCTTTATTATAAATATGTCTTTCCACTGGATGAGGCAAGTCTTCCTTTCTCATTCCAAAACATGTCTTGTTTATCCTCTGTAGTCCTCTATTTGAATTTTAGATTTGGTTATCAAGTTTCACAAATAGGGCTGTTAGGTTTTCATTTAATTACCATCTTTAAGATTATGGAATCCTCTTGTCCATACACATTATGTATCTAGCCATTTATCTTTATTCTTTTGTGCCTTTCAGTAACATTTTGTACTTTCAATATATAGATTTACAACAAAGAATTTAACATTTATTTGGTTTCTCCTACTACTTTATAGTTTTGTTGCTAATGTAATTTTTCTCATATCTTTATTAGTGGATATTTCTCTGTAGCCACACTTATTTGAATATTTTCAACTTAAAACTTTACCAAATGCTGTTGCTATAGACACATATATACGCATATAATAGATTACTATACATGCACAAACACAGAGAAACAAAGTTATCCTTATCACAAGAGATTTCATACTTTATTTGAAAGTAAAAGAATGTATATCACAATAATCATTCATTTGAATATGTGTATAAAATTCTTTATTTATAACTTTATCATTTCATTTTCTTTATTCCATTGGTTAAACCTCTTGAAATGCTGAGACAGTGACAGCTGCCTTCCTTTATTGCTTTTTAAAATTAGTAATGTTTCTAAGTTCATCATTAAGTGTAATGGTCATTGGTGGGTTTTGATAGATACCTTTCATGAACTCCAGGTAGTTCTTAATCTACATTTAGTTTTTAGAAAGTTCTATTATGAAGTAGTATACATTTTGTCACTTTTTTCTGTGTTCCTTAAGAAATGTTTTTCTCCTCTGATCTGTTGATGTTCTGATTACATCCATTTCCTGATATTGAACTCATCTTTCATTCTTTTTGTCATAAACCTTACAAAGTAATGTATTCATCCTTAGTAGCTTCTATTTTGTAATAGTTTAAAAGCTATGTTGTTAAAACTACTTCTAATTTTCCTTTATGATTTTTTTTCTCTTTTACATTCCCATGCACCTACCTGTTTTAAGGACTGACTGACTCCAAAACAATCACATTTATCCTCGGTTGCATACTACCATTGGTAATGAAAGTGAATCATTTTGTTAAGATACATCAGAGACTTTGCTTCTGTGTGGCCCACTATCGAAGCCCAGAACCCTACTCAATAACCATGTATGGTAAGCAAGGTAGAAGAAACTTGAGTAAGATTACACCTCATGGATTTAATCATTTTGATTAAAAAGATGCAATATTACCGGCCAGGCATGGGGGAAATACATTTTGTTATAAGCCTTAGAATAGTCACAGCTAAGGGCAATGAATGAGGCAGAAATCAAAAGCAAGACCTTTGTCAAGTGCCACGGGTCACTGGTGAACAAGTCCCCTTCTCGGAACTAATCTGACAATTTGCCATGACTATTGTGTTTCTATTTCCACTGCCTCTGGCATAGTTGAGGACCACTTGTCTCTACTCTGGGAGTCAGCCATAGCAGTTTAACAAATGGATCCACATGAAAATCCTCCATCAATAAAGCAAATGGCACAGCATTCAGCTCTGTTTCTCCCTTCTCTCTTGCCTTCCATATTTAGTCAGTCATGAGGTCCGACTATTACTTCTTATGTACATGTTCTCCTCTGTATGGCTCACATACAAGGCATTGGTAAAACCAGAGAAAAATCTTTGATCTTGGTTTGTTTTGTCCTACACTCTATAAATTTACCTATTACAGAGATACTAAAAAGGTTTTTTTCTAAATTACAAATCTGAAGTTCAAACAATCACTTCCCTGCTTAAAACTCTTTGTGGTACTCAATCATCTGAAGGATAAAGTTCAGGATTACTATCATTATCACTGAAGCCTTTGATTATTTGGCATCAGAATATGTTATCCAGCCTCACAGTTTATCATTGTCTCCCACTATGTAACTTTAGTACTGTTTGTATGTTACTATTGTGCTGAATATTATGTCTCAACAATATAAAACTCTCCCACTCTGTTTCTAATATCTTGTCTTTAATAATGTCTTTTCTGCCTAGAATCCTTGCCCAAGTATGAACTGATTCTTCCTCAAGTCAAGGCAACTGAAACTAACTTTTCGGTTAAAAGTTCCATTTCAGCTAGTAATAGTCTTCAAGAGACTCCTGAACACATGTAAATAAATATTTATTCTGTGAACTCCCATGCCTGTAGTTCAAGTATACAGCCACTATACAGTGTGAAAAAAATATTTATTTGAATATTTTCATCACATTTTTTCAAAAGTTTCAACCAAGCATCAGGTGTCACTTCAAGCTTATAGGGGAGCTACCAGAGTAGATATTATCTCATTCCCATTATATCTTACATCCAATTACAACTGTAACTGCATTACAGATAAGAATAAGAGCTCAATTAAAAAAATGGCAGACCTAAAAACAGAGAACTCTAAATTTTAAATCACTTTACAAAGACACACAGAGGTCGACATCATTACTGGCAGGTGCACTGCTCTTTCTGCATCCTTAGGTACTAGGAAATCAAGTAATTATCTACTATTCCACAAGGAAATCAACTAAGTCAAAAAAATCTCAATCATTGATATAAAAAGTGGAGTGTTTCTATTTCAGCTGTGCATTTTAGCAGCATTTAATTATTCCTGGAAGATAAGTACAGAACATTAAGCGTGTACCATGTGCTAGATCCTGTAGTAGAGGCTGAGACCAGGCTGTACAGCCTCCCTCCTCACTAATAAATGCAGGGCTGATGTGCAGATAAGAATGGAGATGTTGTGTGAGTGGTACAATGACAGGGAGTGCTATGTGGTATGAAAGCACAGCTCTGAAATGGCTGTTCAGGAAGTCTTTCTAAATTGTGAGTTCAAAGATGAATAGGAGTTGTTGAGAGGTAGAGAAGGATTTACTGTACTCTACACAACAGCCTGTGTGAAGGTGCTCAATCCAAAGCATTTTGGAGGGTGAAGGCCTCCAGTCAGGGGAATTTGGAGTTGAAAAGACACAGGAAAAATGAGGCTGCAAGGGAAAGCTGGGGGCAGCCCAACAAGAGTTAAGGATTTATATAAAGAACCTGATATTAAGAGTAGAGTGGAGTCACCAACGTGTTTAAGCACAATTTGAGCCCTTATATCTAAGAATATACACTCTATGATCATAACGGATTCAACCTTAATGATTTTGCAACTGTTTGAAAGTGAAAGACCTGGTATTACCTCCCCATGCATACACTATAATGCTGCAAAGGAACCAGTTAAATCTAGCACCTAGCAAAGAACAATACCTTGTTGACAGTGCTCAATAAATGTCTGATGATTTCCTCTGAGAAACACAGAAAACTGACTTCACACACAATGTTGCCACACACAATTAAAATATTTATGTACCCTTTAGATTCAATGCTGAGAGAATAAACCAGACTTCCAGTGGATAGTTGGTAAGGTTGAGTGATAGTCCTGATACTACTATGGAATAAGACTGATTGATAGCCAGGGAATGGAGCCAGTAGGTTTGGACAAGAGAAGCTGATACTCTCCATGCCTAATATGTGCCCACATTTATCTAATCCCCACAACAACTTTCAAGTAATTGCTATTAGTATCTCAGATTCACAAAAAAGGAAGCATAGACATAGAAAAGTTCAGTAATTTACTCAAGATGATAGAGTCAAAATTCAATCTCAGACATGAAGATTCCAGAAGCCCTGCTTGTAACTACTATGTGACACTCTTCCTTTCAGGAAGAAATATCCTGTAGATAACATCAGAAGAAAAAAAATCATGAGTCGGTTTAGCAGAAGAAACAGCTGTGTTTTTTTTTACTTGAATTATTTATTTATTAATTTATCTATCTGCCTGTTTGTTTTGTCTAGAGACCCCAAATGATGTTAGGAGATAGAAAAGGCAAAAATGTTGATTAGTATGTATTTCATGGGGACCTATACAGACATATTTAATATGCAGAATTTTCTTTATTCTCTAATTAGTTTTCTGAATTTAAATCCAAGGATTTGGGGTCAGTATTTTGAAATCAGAACAAACATATTAATGCTGAAAGTAGGAACTTGGAAGAGAAAAAAAGATTGCCAAGAAGAAAAAGTCATACAGCAAATTGAGGCAAAAAACATGACACAGGAAGTGGGGAGCAATAGGCAGACAAATTCATCATGAAAGATGAAGGGAAGAGTAACAAGAAGTTCAAATCATGGCTCTATTTCACTACCCCTTGGATATATTGCAAGGTAGAAGTAGCTTCTACAGTCTGTTTACCTTGAAGGCAGCCATTTATTTATCTAGGGACAGGCTATAATATGGTAACACTGGAGTTTAGCTCGGTTGCTAAGAGTGCTGCTCTGCAGTCTCTGAGGCCCTGGGT
Source organism: Pedetes capensis (assembly GCA_007922755.1). Taxonomy (NCBI): domain Eukaryota; kingdom Metazoa; phylum Chordata; class Mammalia; order Rodentia; family Pedetidae; genus Pedetes; species Pedetes capensis. Next base: position 15,078 of record VMDO01019373.1, on the reverse strand, counting down.
TTGATCTCCAGCACCACAAAAATGGGAGAAGTATCAGGCACCTCACTTCTGAAACAATCCTGAAATAATCAGCCATTGAAAACTCATATGAGGGAGCTGATTCAAAATTACAAGATGGAAAAATCCTATTCAAAGTTCGGGTCATAATAAAAGGGGGGGAGATAAGAATGATGTCAATATAAATGGTCTAGAAAATGCATGTAATTGTTCTAACAAGATAAAAACAAAGACCACTACAGGAAAAGTTTCTATCTTAAACAGAACTGGAACTGAAGGACATATAGAAAAATACTACTAAGTAAAAGATAGAGAAGACTTAGATGGGAAATTTAGATGGTAAGGGTGGGAGGGGGGAAGCATAGGGAAGGGTAAGGGGTAACCTATATGAATAATGTTTATCAAAATGCATGTATGGAAATATCACAATGAACACCATGTCAAAATGAATCACATTAAGATGTACATTAAAAATTTCCAATTAAAAAAAAAAAGAAAACTCAATGAATAGGAGAGAAGCACTGACAGAGTGCCAGGCATAGCACAGTATCAGGGAATGTTTTGTTCTGTTGTACATAGGATTGCTATGAGTCAGACCTGACTCAATAGCAACTAACAACACCAATATAATATGGTAAGTATAATTTTGTTTCATGTCTACATTTTCACATCCTAATATTCTTATGCCTCATTTGTCTCCCAGATTGTCATGCTGTGGGGGCTTGCATATTGCTGTGATGCTGAAAGCTCTGCCACCAATATTTCAAATACCAGCAGGGCCACCCATGGTGGACAGGTTTCATTTGAGCTTCCAAACTTAGAGAGATTAGGGAGAAGGACCTGGCAGCCTACTCCAGAAACAATTAGCCATTGAAAATCCTGTGGGTAACAGAGAAGCACTGTCAGTACTGTCAAATACAGTGCCGGAAAATGAGCCCTCCAGACTGGAAGGCATTCAAGAAATGACTGGGGAAGAATTGCATCTTCAAAGTAGAGTCCTCAACGATGGATATGGAGTAAAGACCCTGGGACCTCCTTTTATTGATGTGGCACAAATCAAAATAAGAAGAAACAGAGTGGCTGCAACAATAGGCTCAAACATTAAAAGATCATGTGCATGGCACAGTGTCAGGTAGTGTTCTGTCTTTTGCACATAAAGTCTCTATGAGTAGAATTTGACACAGCGACCCCTAATAAGAAAAACAACAAGAACATACTTACACAATGATCTTAAAGATCAGTTATTGATAGTATGTAAGTATTCATATGAAACTACTTCTGTTGTTTCCTTAATTATTTGAAATATGTAATTTAATGAACATGAGGGAGGGAGGGAAACAGGGAGCACTTGAGAGCAAGCATGGAAACAGTTAACAATAGGGTGAGAGAGGGAAGGAAAGGGAAAGTGGAGGAGGAAGAAGAGAAAGAAGAAACTACTTGCTACTGTTCTCTAATTTTCACTGGCCAAATGGAACCAATGTAAAGGTGGACAAATTACAAATCCCAAGTGTAAACAAGGAACCCAGGAGTCTTCTTACATCATGGGGTCAGTGGAGGTGCATATTTATCCTTTGGTGCCTTTGGGAAATAAAAATTCTGTTCTGTATTTGAATGTCATTAAGGTATTTACAACTAGATCTGGAAGTTTCCTATTTATCATCATGAAGGATAAGGCCAAATGTCCCTCTTTCAGGAGCACCAAAGATTAACAGATTAGAATGCTTTCCACATGTCCATTTTTACTGTCAAGAGAATTTTAAAGTTTTCCAGCTTCCGCAGCTGAAACAGATGTCACTGGGTCCCACAGTGAAATGAAATTGGCAGAGCAGCCTTCTCATGACCCCAGGGTTGTTTGATCAAGGATCAGTTCAATGTCTAAGAGCCATCACTTGTTGAAGATTGTAAATTCTGGGGTCCAATCTGCCACAATTAATGAAATTGGCTGACTTGCTTGAACCCCTGAAAAGCAGCATCATTTCTTACAACTTTTCTCACATGGTGCTGTAATTGTTGTTTGTGTTGCCACAAGAACAGTAAAAGATCTCATCTCCACTGTACATTTCCGGGCTCCAGTTTCAGAACCATCAGTGGAGAATATTTTACCAGCCACATTTTTTGTTGTGTAAACAACTCCTAGTGCTTTTAACCTAGCCTCTTCACTGTGCTCTCAAATGACCATGTGCCAAAAGATATAAGATGAACACTTTCTAAAATAACTTTAGGACTTAACATAATGCTTTTTTATAATTTTAATTGATAGTTTTGGTTCAGGAAATCAAGGCTAAAAGTCCAAATGTCGTTATAATTGCATATTTTATTCTTTGTTCTCTCACTTTTAAATTTCTATCACTGTTAATATCAAAAGGATATTTAAAGTGAGCATACAGTTTAAAGCATAATAAAATGAACATACTTCTACTCACCACATAGTTTAAGAAAATACAGCATTATTTTTAATCTCCTGTAGATGCTCCCTTATTGCTTGCCCCTTTCTCCCCAGAAAATTCTGAAAATCATTCCTTGTCTTTCTTTAAAGTATTACAGTACAATAACATTGAAATTTTTGTCTGACTTGAACTTTACAGAACTGGTATATTAATATATATGTTCCTTTGTGAAATTTCTCATGACATACCTTTCAGTTCATTGATTGGCTCTATGGCCATATTCAGTGTACTGACAACCCTACCTAAAAAGCATCCATCGTTTTTGTTATAGGGATTTTTTTTAACTCATTCTTAGACTTTACATTTCTTTGCTTACATTTCCTTTTTGTTTGTTTGTTTGTATGTTTTATACTTTTGCATTAAAGCACAACCTGTTGGTCACATCTGAGTCTGATTCTAATGGTTGCTTTGTCTCTTTGAGCTGTATTTTTTTTTTTTCTTGGCTTTTTCACTGCCATGTGATTTTTTTTTTTTTTTGTGGTATTGGCAATTAAATCTAGTGCACTGTGCAGCTTAGGCAAGCACTCTACCACCAAGCCATACCTCAAGGCTTGACATTTATTTTTTGTTTGTTTGTTTGTTTGTTTGTGAAAGCCAGACATATAGTATCTGGTGATAGAACTGAGATGAATTGGCTGTAAATGTGAGAATGTATGTATACTGGGCTACTAGTTTGGCTGCGTTTAATGTTCATTACAGCTATGACTGCCAAAGGTGTCATACTTCTCTAGTTCACTTGTTTTTGTCTTCCAACTTTATGATAAGCTTCCCTAAATATTCCTCCTATGATAGTGTCTTGCAATCCTTTCTGCTATAATTCCTCATTACTACACTACAGCCTTATTTGTTTGGTGATAAGATGTGGGAGGAAGGAAGCACTCTATTATCCTGTGATTAAATCTCAGACTTTTAGAGGGCCTGTGTGCTTGAACACCGATTTTCACAGCACTGCTTTTTTTTCATCCATTTGGTGGAACAGGAAGTCTAACAGTGAGTGGGATAAATGCATTTCCCCATGGTGGGATAAGGCTCTAGCAAGGTCCTTTCCCCTAATAAACAGAATTTTCTTGCCAAAGATGCTCTGGTAGTATTCCACAGCGATTACTCTGCCTCTCTTCTTGACAGAGTCACAGGACGACTTTTCTGAAATCCTCCCTTTTAGAGTTAGATAGAAAGTAAGACCCATAAAATTGTGGTGACTCCTTTAAGACTCTGGTTTTAAGCGTTTCTCACTCTTAGGCTTATCTGTATTCATTCTTCACCAGTTTGTCAAAATTACCATTTAAGGAGAGCACAGCTGTGCATCTCTGGCTTTGCCTGTCTCCAGATTTCAGGGTGGAACTTGGCCTTACAACCTTAGTTCTCTGATGGGTCCAAGAAAAGTTGTTTATTTGTATTTTTCCAGCTTTTCCTTGTTTTATGGACAAGTGCAATGATTTTCAAGATCTTTACATTTGAAGATAACCTAGAAGTCCATCATGTATCTTTTTATGGGCAGAAAATCCTTATTTTAATGTAACCTATTTATCAACCTTTTTAAAAAATGTAGCCTGTTTATCAAGCTTGTTAACTCTTTTCATGCATTAGGTAATGAATCTCTGCTTGTGAAAAATAATTCTGTCAAGTTTTTCCCTCTCCCATTTAATTATGGAATCCATCAAGATTTGATTTTGTGTATACTGTGAGGTAAGGGTTAAGATTTTTTTATGGATATACAACTGAACTAGCATCATTTATTTAAAAGATCATGCAATTCCTACTAAAATTATTATTTTAAGGTGTTGTCCAGTCAGGTCTGACTCATGATGACCCTCTTGATGGCTGATTGCTTTGGGAGTGACCTGCCACATCCTTATTGTGGTGCTAGGGATAGAACCCCAGGCTTCCGATCACACACAGCAGCACTCTACCAACTACCCTTTAATGAAACACTACCTCATACTGTGCCATTCCCAGCACAGTGCTCCTCTGCTATTCATAGTGTTTCAATGGCTGATTGTTTTTGGATTGTTTCCACAGTGGGCTGCCAGGTCCTTCTCCCATTTTTACAATGCTAGAGATTGAACCCAGGGCCTCAGAGCTCACAGAGCAGCACTCTACCAACTGAGCTAAACTCCAACCTCTACTAAATTGTAATGATACTTTTATTACAAATCAAGCAGCTGTGTATGTTGGAGTCTTTTTCTTAGATATCTATTTTGTCCTTTTGGTCCATATGTCCTTCTAGCATTATTACTCTTTTATCATATTTATTTTAGCTTAAAAGTAAATTTGCTACTTAGTAAGTTTTCTAGATCTGAAATTCCTCTTTTAGGTTACCTTTGTTATTTCAGATTATTTGTATTACCATGTCAATTTTAGACTCCACTTTCCAATTTCTGAAAAGAAAAAAAAAAAACAGAAAAAAGAAACCTGCCAAAGTTTAGATTTTTGATCAATTTGGTGAAAATTGACATTTGTTCAATATTGATTCTTCTAAGCCAAACTTATTTTATCTACTTATTTAAAATTTCAGAAACTTCTTTCCACAATATTATGCTGTTTTCTGTGAAGAACTCTTGTTTGTTGTTGCCTTATGTTTTATTATTTGACATTTCAATGAAAGTGCAATTGGAAGTTTGTTATTTCATTTAGGCATAAATATTTGTTATCAATTATAGATAGAAATATTGTTGTTTTTCATATGTTGTTCTTATAATCTGTGATGTTGCAAAATTTATTTGTTGATTTTAACAATTTATCTAAAACTCTTCTGAGAGTTTGGATGTAGAAGTGTTTTATCTGAAATGATAGGGATCTCATTCCATCGTTTCCAGTTATGAATCTGATACTTCTTTCTCTTTTCTTCTTGCACTGGATAGAGTCTCCTACTTTGTTCAGCATGCCAAATAGTTTTTTGTATCTTTTGAGATGATCCTAAGATGTTGATTATTTTAATAATATTAATTTTAGAAGGATTGTTTTAAAATTTTTCCACTGATTGATTTTAGAATATTTAACTAGAATTGCTGGGACAAATCCAATTTGGTTGGAATGGATTATTCTCTTCATAAGGCACTATGTTCCATTGGAAAGATTTTTTAAGATATCAACTCTATATCAAATAGAGTTGACTGTGATTTTTTTTCTTTCCTGGTAAATCTTTATAGGATTTGTAATCAAAGTTATACAGGATTCAAGAGATGAGTTAAGAATCAGGAGTAGTGGAACTCAGAATGACTGTACCTAGCATCACCCTGGGAATTCTGCAGCAACAGCTGCTCTTGACACAACTTATTGCTCAAGAAACTGCAACAAGAATAGATAAATGGGATTACATGAAATTAAAAAGCTTCTGCAAAGCAAAAGAAACAATTAACAGAGACAAGGAAACCACCATGGAATGGGAAAAAAATCTTCGCATTTTGTACATCAGATAAAGGTCTAATTACTAGAATTTATAAAGAACTCAAGAAAAAAAACTCCCCAAAAAACAAACAACCCAATACACAAATGGGCAAAGGAACTGAGTAGACAGTTCTCAAATGAAGAGGTCCATGAAGCCATGAAACACATGAAAAAATGCTCAGTATCCCTAGCCATTAGGGAAATGCAAATTAAAACAACTCAGATTTCACCTTACACCAGTAAGAATGGCCAAGATCAATAAAGCAAATAACAACAAATGCTGGCGAGGTTGCAGCAAAAAACGAACACTCTTACATTGCTGGTGGAGCTGCAAATTGGTCCAACCACTGTGGAAATCAATATGGAGGTATCTTAAAAAACTAAAAATAGATCTACCCTATGACCCAGCTATAACACTACTGGGAATTTACCTAAAGGGAGATGGGTCATCATTCTACCGAGATACCTGCATCTCCATGTTCAATGCTGCACTTTTCACAATAGCAAGGATATGGAATCAACCAAAGTGCCCTTCAGCAGAAGAATGGATAAAAAAACTATGGTACATATACACAAGGGAATACTACTCAGCAATTAAGAAAAATGAAATAAGGTCATTCGCAGCAAAATGGATGGAATTAGAGAAAATTATTCTGAGTGAATGAACACCAGCTCAGAAAGAGAAACACCACAAGTTCTCACTCACATGTGGGAGCTGAATCAAAATTATAAGAAGGAAAAATCCTATTCAAAGGTTGGATCAAAATAAAATGAAAAAAAAAAAGCTAAGAATGGTGTCAATATAAATCTTCTAGAAAATGCACACAATTGTTCTGACAAGATAAAATCAAAGTTCACTTCAGGAAAAGTTTCTACCTTAAACAGAACTGGAACCCAAGGACATATAGAAAAATATTACCAAGTAAATGATAGAGAAGACTTAGATGGGGAGGTTGGGAGGGGAGGGAACCATACAAGAGGGTAAGGGGGAACCTATATGAATAATGTACATCAAACTGCATATATGGAAATGTCACAGTGAAAAGCATGTCAGAATGAATCACATTAAGGTGTACATTAAAAATTTCCAATAAGAAAAAAAAAGTTTGCTGACCTACTTGCAAGACCTGTTTTTAAATAACAGGCAAAGAAAAATTAAATAGATTGGTCAGAAAAACTAGATACCTACAATGTGTCTCATGGTGGGAGAAGAGATAAATAAGTGAATTATAAATAAATAAATTATGATTTATACATTATATATGGCCATGATCCCTTTTAACCTTTCAAAGCAGAAATTTCTAATAACATTGCTGGGGTTGAATTAAATTTGAATTTCTGGAATAAAACAAACTGCTTGTGATATGTTCCTTTCATAGACATGCTAGGATTTAGCGTTCATGTTCCTGAATGAGAGCAGCTATGATTTTCCTTTCAGACACTATCCTATCTGCTTGGGAACCAAGAATGCATTACTTATAAAATTAAATGGGGTGGATACTCTATGTCAATTTTCTCTGCAAATGTGTGTGTGATACACAGTACTTGCATTTTTTCATATTCGGTATGACTCCACTATAAAGCCTGCAGCTGTGCCACTGTGGTGTCCTATCCCATCAGATCTCATTAGCTAAGCAGGGTGAAGCCTGGTTAGTACTTTGATGGGAGACCACCTGGGAACACCAGATGCTAAAGGCTTGGGAGAAGGACCTGGAAACCCACTCCCCAAAAGCAATCAGCCAATTGAACACCCTATGAATAGTAGAGAAGCACTAACAATAGTTTTTCACCTGTTGTACAAAGGGTTGCTACACCAACTTGACGGCACCTAACAACAACGTAAGGTATCTGAGCTTGATGTTTTTATGGTGAAAAAATGTAAATTACTGATTTCATGAGGTTCTAGTCCTTTCCACTTCTGATCCTTTGTATCATTTTATGAGTTTTATTTTTTCACTTAAGATATCAAGTATTTTGGCATAAACTTCCATAATCATCCCTTGTTACATGTCAATCTCCACTACATTTGTAATGCTGTGTGTGCTGTTCATTCTTTTCATCTTCTGATCTCTCCCTGACATCAAAAATAAGGTAATGCCAAGCAGCTCAGGAAGAAATCTGAAGTTTCCCAGAGAAGTAATAAGGAAGTTTCTTATAGAAGTTGGAAGGAAATGTAGCTGAATTTCTCCATTCATTTTAAACTGGAGAACAGAAGCAAAAGAACAATAGTACATACAAATAGGACTACAAGCTCAACTTGTTAGACATAGCAGAGAGAAATCTTACACAATTACAGAGTAGCAACTTCTTTGGGTGCATGTATTACCAAAAACAAATATATGTTTTAGAATAATTAAAATCCATCACCAAAACAATTCAGATATTCTAACAACCAGCTCTTAAAAGTGGAAATATTCACAGGACACCTAAAACTTGGATAAACTTGGATATTGGGTTAGTGGTGACATAAAGTGTAAACCCTTTACATATATCCTTCTTTTTTCAATGATATAGCAAAATTAGCAAGTCATTAGTGAGAAATCACTGTAGGTCAGCCTCTTTGTCTTATGTGGAGTCAAAATTTTCATTTGAAGTAGAAATCTTACTCAGCTAACTATTATTAAACTATTTTTTACATAGGCTAGCCTCACGTGGCACTGTACTGATTGAATTAGGATTTCATGTTAATTTATGTCTTTTTGTGATAAATAATCTCTCTCTAGAAATTCATTCTTCACTAGCATCTTTCTATTAAATTAAAAAGAAGGAAGACAAAGGCTTTCAGTGTCCTTGCATCTCCTAATTGGTCTGTGTTTTGTATATCATCTGACAATGAATTATGGTCAATGAATGCACACTTTTAAGTGCTTTTGACCTTAAGCCAAGTCAAAGCTAAAAGATCATCACCCAGTCAGCCCTCATATTTTCCAGCTAAAGAGACCAAATTTATGAAATAAAAGGACCATCCTCATCAAACTCGGGCTTCATAGGTAGATCATTTACTATGTAACAAGGACCATTTTGCCAGCCTTTCCACATTCTTCAAGGAGCCTTTGTTGTCAGTTAGTCTAGCATCTGCTGAAAACTGCAGAACTTTAAACCCATAAACTACACACTTTTCCCTACAGAATTCTGCCTCTACCTTTCCTTTAGAATATGTTCTGTGATATGTCTGAAGGCACCAGACATGTTCTATCTGAAATATGTGTTTTTAATAAAATCTGGGCAGGTTTAATAAATTTCTGAACAATTTTCATGGCCATGCAATTATGATTCCTCTACCATTCTCCTCCTGCCCATTTCATTGATGTAACCACAAGTGATCCTTATAAAATGTCATCCTTTCTCATTTTTCTGTATATTCATGTTTCTCCCCCAATTTTTGTGTTACTACGGCAGGTAAGTGCAGTATAGAAACTCATCTATAGATATGGCATGATATTTGTGTATGTATGTATGTATGTATGTATGTATGTATGTATTTTGAGGATTGAACTCACAGCCTAACACCTATTAGGCAAATGTTTTACCACTGAGCTACAAATCTGAGCCTTTAATGATTTATTTCTTAAATGAAATAAAGAAAACTCTCCCTCAGTATATAGAAGACTGACTGTGAAAAGGATAAGCAGAAAGATAATTATAAGTGTTCTTGTTTCTGTTGACTGCTTTTACTCACTTTAGTTCATCACAGCTCAGCGGGATTCACTTTAACCATCAATTTCTACTAAACTAACCTAGTACACATCCTCTTACTAAAGATGGCAGTCTTTCTAACTTGATCCTGGATTACTAAAAGAGTGCAGAATTCTGGTAACCGATTTATCATCTCTATTCCCCTTCCCCTGACATCCTAACTCATCAGACCTGAGTCAGACTTGGTTAGTCCTCGGATGGGAGACTGCCTGGGAATACTGGGTGCTGTAGGCTTCTGAGAAGGACCTGGCAGGACAGTCCTGAAACAGACAGCCATCAAAAACCCTATGAATACCAGAGGAGCCACTGACAATAGTGATGGGCATGGAACAATGTTGGGGAATGTTTTGTTCTATTGTTCGTAAGATTGCTATGAGCTAGACCTGACTCCATGGCACCTAACAACATCAACAACAACAACAACAACATTCCTCTTACCATTATCTTTAACTTCAAAAATTGAGATCACCTTCCTAAAACTCAATGCTTTCAGAAGTAAAACAAGTGGGATACAAAATGCAAATGAGATGTAAGGTCTTAGAGCATGCTCTGTGAGTACTAGTAAATGCAAGCCCTTTTCCAAGGGACTTCTTATAACTTAGGTCAGGCTTTTTTATTTTTTATTTTTGCCATATAAGAATGTGAACTCACTTTATAAATAAATGAACACTTCATTAAAAGCCACAACAAGGGAATATTTCCACAGGAATTCTCACAATTTCAGAAAGTAGGTAATCAATACCTATCTGACATTTTATACCAAAACTGAAGGGGAAACTAATAATACTGGCTAGGGGTTAGCTCAGTTGGTAGAGGGCTGCTCCATACTTTCTAAGGACTGAGGTTCGATCCCCAGCACTGAAAAAAAAAAAAAAAATGGAAGAAGGATGTGGCAGTCCACTCCTGGAAAAACAATCCTGAAACAATCAGCCTTTGAAAACCTTATGAGGGTCGCCATGAGTTGGACCCAACTCTACAGCACCTAACAACCACAATTTGCCATAAGGTATTTCCCTGCTATTATTCTCTTCAATTGCACATTTCAAGTGAAATGCCAAGGCCAGGCCAAGTCCCTCTTCATCTGCTTCTTTTTCACTATTCTTTATGATTTTACATATAAAACTTCCTCAGAGGAATATTGGTTTTCTTATCACTTCATAACTTGGTCACATCTTTCCACACATACAATATACAAACTCACATGCACAGATTTTGAGACAGAAGCAAATTTACAATATCCTGTCATGATTTTATGTAAGTAAACAAACACCAGTACCATATTGGCAAATATGTTAACATTTCTAAATCACAATTATTTTGAATTACATAGTCATATAGTGGGGAGGACTTTCAGTCCTTAGAGAGTTCTGTATCTTATTTTTTAGAAAGTGAGGCAACAGGAAAGTAAGGTAAATTTAGGAAGTGCCTTTACTTTTTTATTGAATTTATAACTTACCAATAACATTTTTTATTTTATGCAAATAAAAATTTCATATTTTTTAATGGGCCCATCTATAAATATTCTTTTAAGATAACTTTTTTGGCCTTCTTATAGCTGAACTGGACAGTAACACTTTAAGGTTGGTTATCTATAAAATCTTATGTATTTTTAAGGAGAAGTGTTCCAAAACTTCTGTATAGAAAAATCAAAAACTTTTCTGTCTTTATAGAATAGAAACACTACTCTTTTAATTTGAACCTTCAACTGAGAACAGTGGGTTTTAGTTACCAAAGCAAATGTTCCTCTAAGAATGTTTACTGAACTGAAAACATTTTACTAAGAAATGTGAGCTTTATTTAGTTATCTGTACTAACTGTGAGATCAAAATAAAAGGAACCTAATTCTCAAACCATCCTTTTTAAACCTCAACTTTTTCACCTCAGGAAATTAATGTCATAAAAATATTTTCCATAATCTGCAAGAAAAGGTTTTTCCCCAAGAAACTGCTCAAGGTATTCATATGCTTAATATAAATAAGTTTAAATGTTTTATATGCAAATAAACAGAAAACATATTCTGAGAAATTAAAGGTATATTCCTATTTAATGAGGAAATGAGAATTTTGGAGATTCATAATTTCTGAATGAAGGGAGGACAGACTGACAGAGTGCAGGAAAGATGCAGCTCAAACCAAGAAGAGAAACAGAAGCATGTATTATAACAGAGGAGAAATCTAAATCCATACAAATGATAACCTGAGTAAGTAGAAAAATACACACATTTATTGGTATAATGCTGTCCTTAAATTAATTGTCCCAAAATTAATCTATGTATTTCATGTAATGGACATTTGGATGATGAGATTATATATATATATATATATATATATATATATATTTAGTTCAAATTCAATTAGATTAAATAAGTACATAAAGTAATCAATTTGTTGTTGTTAGGTGCCATCAAGTCATATCTGTCTCATAGCGACCCTCATAGGGTTTCCAATGGCTGATTGTTTGGGGATTGCCTCGGGAGTGGATTGCCTCGTCCTTCTCCCATTTTTGCGGTGCTGGGAATTGAACCCCCGGGACCTCAGAGACAGCAGAGCAATGCTCAACCGAGCTAAATCCCAGCCCCAAAGTAATCAAGTGTTTGATAAAAAAGACTACTAAAGATGTCATGCTATATTAGATTAAAATCAATATAAAGACACATCATAGGGCCTGGCATGGTGGCGCAAACCTATAATCCCAGAGGCTCAGGGGGCAGACACAGGAGGATTGCAAGTTTGAGACCAGCGGCAGTCTGTGTAATTTAGTGAGACCCTGTCTCAAAAAGTAAAAAAATGGGCTGAGGGTGCAGCTAAGTGATCCAGCACTTGCAGAGAATGCAAGCATGAGGTCCTGGGTTCAACCCCCAATTCTGCAAAAAAAAAAAAAAAAAAAAAAAAAAAAAAAAAAAAAAAAAAAAAAAAAAAAAAAAAAAAAAAAAAAAAAAAAAGCACACTATATACCAAGAACAACAAAATCAATATGTCAAAGAAATATCTTCATTTACCATGTTCATTCAAGCATTATTCACCACAACCATGATGTGTAATCACCCTACGTGTCAGTGATAGATGAATGGATAAAGAAAATGTGGCATATATACACAATACTATTCAGCCATAAAAAGAAGGAAATCCTATTCCTTGTAACAAGGAATTAAATAAAAACCTGACCTTTTTCTAACATATTTCACTAAACATTATAGTATAGCAACTATTTACACAGCATCTATATTGTATTGTTGATGTTGTTAGGTGCTGTTAGGTATTATGTCCCACTCACAGCAAGCCTCATAGGGTTTGCAATGGCTGATTGGGGATTTTTTGGGGGAGTGGAGTACCATATCCTTCTCTTATTACATTGTATTAGGCACTAAAAATCATCTAAAGACGATTTTAAAGTATATGGAAGAATATGTATAGATTACATGCAAATACTGCAGCATTTTGTATAAGGGATTTGTACATCCTCAGATTTTCGTATCCATAGGATGGGAGGGTATGTCCTGGACCCAATTTCCGGTGGATCCTGAAACAATTCCACTTCCAAATCTTTGTCTTTAGCAAAGACTTCTCACCCAAGAATAAATCTTATATATACAACTGCCTATTCTACATCTTTAGCTAAATGTTCTAAAAAATTCTCAAATACAATATACCCCATATTGAAATTTTAATCTTTGGTCAAATTTTTTCCACTCACAGCCTTATCCTTTTCAGTTGATGGCAATTTCATCCTTTTGTTGTACAAATGGACACTTTGGGGCAACTGTGACATCTTGCCTTATTTACTAGATATTCCACATCTAATTTGTCATGAAATTAATTTAAATATCAAAATATATCCAGACTCTTCTCATCACCTCAAGTAGCTATCATCTTTATTATAAATCATTTTAATTTGTTGCTTTGCATCCTTATTAGCTTGTCTCCCTGCTTGCAATTTTGCCTCTCTTAAAGTCTTGTCTCAACAGGGCAGCCAGGATAATTGTTTTAAAAAATAATTGAAATTAGAGAGGACCGGCCTCTCAGGTGACGGAGACCCTCGGCGAGCGCGTGCCCAGGCGGGAAGGCCAGGCTGCCCTGGGACGGGCGCCCTGCTACCCAGGGAGCGTATTAACACTCCATGGAAACCCACTCATGAGGAGAGTCAAGATGGTGGACAGATAACACACACCTTCTGTTCCGGAGCAATAAGAAGCCTCGATTAGGGGTTTAAAACTCAAATTGGATAAATAGAAACAGAGATAATTTAGTTTGAGACATGAAGAATGAAACTAGGCATACACTGAAATTAAGGATTGGGCTTCAGAGGAGCTACACAGTGGCCAGCAGCGGGACCGCCGCCATTTAGCCATAACACAGGGAGCGGTTAGAATCCCAGAGATCTGGAGGAGATTTCGCGCACACGCACCCACAGGCCCGGACCCAACACGGAGTGCAACCTTGCCAGCACACTCTCACCATGCCTGCGGGACACAGTCTGCACTTCCTAGGTGAGTCACCGTGAGGGAGCACACAAACGCCCTCCATAGCGGCCGCGGAGCGAACGGGGAAAGCCGGTGCCAGCGATCTGCGTCTAGAGCTGAGGCGAGGCTCCCCTCCCTTCTGTTGTGGCGGGTCAGGCCTACGATCGCAAACTCCACAGAAATTTGGGCACACATATATCCGGATCCCAGACACATCAGAGGTGAGCCCAAATCACCCCACTGTGCTGCAGAGAGATCTGGGGCTTGTGGAGCGGGCCAAGTCGCACGCTTCTCGGGGGAAGCCGCTTGCCCTGGCGCGCGGCTGGGGAGCTCTTTCTCAGCGGCGCAGCTCGCCCCTGGCGGAGAAGTTCCGAGCGCGACCGCAACACACAACAAGGCTGTGGGGAGGAGATCTCTGATTTAGGGAATTGGCGCCCGATCTCCGTGGGACAGGGAGATCTTTAGGGAAGACCCCACAGGTTTCACTGCCTCTCCAACAGTACAGTAGTCGTGGAGTGTTCCATGGAACAGTCTCTATGGGCACTCGAGGCCCCAATTAAATCCAGATTGTTATGAAGAACTTGGCTATATGGACCCAATGAGACCGATGGTTACTGCGGATTGTGTGGAAATACTGCCACCCTGAGCTCTATTGGGAACATTGCACCCTGCATTATCGAATCCACCTGGTCGACTCCATCCTCAAGAGAATATGTTTTTACTGTTAACAGGGTCTTGAGCCTGCTTCCTTAGTGGAAGCTGGACTGACACTCTGTGGCCCCAGCCAATACATTTTTTGCTTTTTGAGATAGGCTCTTGTTGGGCTGCACAGATTTTGGGCTTGAGACCCTCCTGACCCCATCCCGCAAGTCACAGGGATTCCAGGAGTCCTTCACTATACCTGACTGCAAGAATTGTTATATGTATGGGGGAGAGTCTATGCATGAGGTCTGGAATTTTATATTTTATTCTATTTTTTCTCTTTTCTTTGTACTTTACTTTTTTAAAATTTTTATCTTAATTTTATTAGTACTATATATTTTTTTCTTCTTCTTCTTTTCTTTCCTTCTATGGGGGTTTGAATTCAGGGCT